>JALHLI010000169.1:0-40982 GCA_023349425.1 Anthopleura sola | reverse complement strand
TGTTGTTGTTTTGGTCTTTCCTTCCTTTTCCTTCTCTCTCTCTCTCTCTCTTTCTCTCTCTGTCTTTTCTCCTCTCCTCTCCTCTCCTCTCACTACCATTCATTTTCTCTATCAAATACTGATTCAACTTCTCTCTATGGTTCTTTGTATAGTCGGTATTCACTTAGAGCAAAGTGCAAAGGATTTAGCTGCCGGACAACTAGAGGTCGACTACGATGGCAAACGTGGTTATCTCGTCATCTATCAAAGAACGATGAAAGAAGCAAATGTGATCTGCAGAATGCTTGGTCACAGCAGTGCCTACGCCTATCTGGACTATCGAAAAGAATATATACCCTCGTCTAAATCATGCTGGCTTTTCAACGTCTATTGTTCTGGGAATGAAAAATCGGTCTTCAAATGCCGAAATTACGGATTTAGGAAGTCGTATAGAAATGACTGTTCGCTGTATGAAACGGCGGCTGTGATATGTGGACGACCAAATAGTAAGTAGTGTGCCAAGAGATATTAATATATATACCTCTTTAGATCGGGTATAATGTTGTACCCATTTCAGACCAGGCCTCATTCCCTTGAGTATAATTTCTTTGTTTGGATGCAAATGAAACAAAGAATCCTATTCTCAAAGAAATGACAGGCCTAGGTGATCTGAAATGGGCAAAAGAAAAGCTCAAGCTAAAGGGGTTTATTGTTTCGTTCGCTTATTGATTTTATTCAATTTGGTCTATTTTATACTTACGGCGTCCGCTCCTCCGCCCGCGTATTCCTTCCTTCCTTAACTTCCTTGCTTCCTTGGTTCCTTGGTTCCTTGGTTCCTTGGTTCCTTGGTTCCTTGGTTCCTTGGTTCCTTGGTTCCTTGGTTCCTTGGTTCCTTGGTTCCTTGGTTCCTTGGTTCCTTGGTTCCTTGGTTCCTTGGTTCCTTGGTTCCTTGGTTCCTTGGTTCCTTGGTTCCTTGGTTCCTTGGTTCCTTGGTTCCTTGGTTCCTTGGTTCCTTGGTTCCTTGGTTCCTTGGTTCCTTGGTTCCTTGGTTCCTTGGTTCCTTGGTTCCTTGGTTCCTTGGTTCCTTGGTTCCTTGGTTCCTTGGTTCCTTGGTTCCTTGGTTCCTTGGTTCCTTGGTTCCTTGGTTCCTTGGTTCCTTGGTTCCTTGGTTCCTTGGTTCCTTGGTTCCTTGGTTCCTTGGTTCCTTGGTTCCTTGGTTCCTTGGTTCCTTGGTTCCTTGGTTCCTTGGTTCCTTGGTTCCTTGGTTCCTTGGTTCCTTGGTTCCTTGGTTCCTTGATTCCTTGGTTCCTTGGTTCCTTGGTTCCTTGGTTCCTTGGTTCCTTGGTTCCTTGGTTCCTTGGTTCCTTGGTTCCTTGGTTCCTTGGTTCCTTGGTTCCTTGGTTCCTTGGTTCCTTGGTTCCTTGGTTCCTTGGTTCCTTGGTTCCTTGGTTCCTTGGTTCCTTGGTTCCTTGGTTCCTTGGTTCCTTGGTTCCTTGGTTCCTTGGTTCCTTGGTTCCTTGGTTCCTTCACTCATTCAACGTTAGTCCACTATGAAAAAAATTGAATGGTTTTCAATTCCAGTGACTGTCAGAATCCAGAATACCAATACTATGAACATGGGCCGCGTAGAAGTGTCTATGAATGGAACATGGGGCAAAGTGGCGTATAGTAGAGGATGGACCATGCAGTCAGCAAACGTTGTATGTCGGATGTTGGGCCTACCAAATGCAACAGCCGCTCCTGAACTATCATTGGTGTATTACAAAAGACCATCGGGCTTCACCTGGATCCAGATAGATGGATGTACAGGGAACGAAACTTCTCTTTTTGATTGCAAATTTCGCGTGTTGGGACGAAGCTCGTATTATAATCAGTATGGAGACCCAGGGGTAATTTGTGGGCCCCCTAAAGGTATATTGATTTATGGCTGTGCTGTGCTGTGCTGAGCTGGGCTGTTGTGCATGCTTTCCTGTTCTGTCTTTTCCTGTGCTTTGCATCCTATTTGCAGTGCCGTGCCGTGCCGTGCCTTGATGTTCTGATGTGCTGTGCAGTTGTGTGCTTTGCTGCCCTGTCCTTTCTTTTCCTTTGCTTAGCATGCTATTTGCAGGACAGTACCGTGCCGTGCCTTGCTGTACTGTGCTGTGCTGTTAATTGCTTTGCTGCCCTGTCCTGTCCGGTTCTATTTTCCCCCTGTGTTTTGCTTGCTACTTGCAGTGCCGTACCGTAACGTGCCTTGCTGTGCTATGTTGCCTTATCCTGTCCTTTCTTTTCCTGAGTTTTTCTTGCTATTTGCTGTACAGTACTGTGCCGTGCCTGGCTGTGCTGTGCTGTTGTGTGCTTTATTGCCCTGCCCTTTCCTATCTTGTCCTATCTTTTTCTGTAATTTGCTTACTATTTGATTAGCCGTGCCTTGCTGTGCTGCGTCGTGCTGTCCTGTGCTATGTCGTGCTGTCATGTGCTGCGTCGTGCTGTCCTGTGCTGCGCCGTGCTGTCCTGTACTGCATCGTGCTGTCCTGTGCTGTGGTTTTGTGATGTAAATTTACGTACAACGAACTATCTTGTCCTCTTTTAGTTTCAGTCACTTTTGCATTCAACGCTGCTCACATCGGAGAAGTCTCTCTAGTCGTCAATAGAGTAAGAGCTAAACTTGGCATAAGGAACTGGGACAACAATGCTCTAGCGGTACTTTGTCGCATGGCTGGAGTTGAAGGACCTCATGATCTCCCTGCTCAAACTCTTGGGTCAGAATTTTCACAAGTTGAGCATTTTCTTTGGATAAACAATGTCAAATGCTTAGGAAACGAAAGCTCTTTGCTGGACTGTAAAAACCCTGGATTACGAAACAAGAATTCGTTTGGTTTAACGTCCTCATTCACGGCGATGGCAGCCTGTGGTCGACCAAATAGTAAGGGTATTTTTATGTTTTCAATATTTTCATCATTCTTCTTCTTCTGTATCCTTCTTGATATTGCGCCTCTTGTCAGTTCTTGATTATTCAGCTGTTGTTGTTGTTGTTGATACTTCTGCTGTTGTTTTTATTGTTTATTGTGATTGCTTTTGTTGTTGTTGTTGTTGTTGTTGTTAAAGTAAAGTAAAGTAAAGTTCCTATATTTAACGTCGGTAGTTCCTTCAGTTGAAATTCAACTGCTATCAATGGAAGCCAACGGTGCGCAACTTTACCCCCTCTCTCTATCAGTGCTCTGTTTTAAGAGTGTTTAAAGTTGAAGCTACACAGATAAGAGACAAGTCGAAACAGACGTGGAGATCATAAGGATCAAACGCCTTAGAGCTCTAGCTCTGAAGACCACGCACTAACCAACTGAACTAGTATACGCCTGCTCCTATATTGTTGTTGCTATTGTTGTTGTTGCTGCTGTTGTTGTTGTTGTTGCTGCTGCTGCTGCTGTTGTTGTTGTTGCTGCCGTTGTTGTTGTTGCTTTTGTTGTTGTTGTTGTTGCTGCTGCTGTTGTTGTTGTTGTTGCTGCTGCTGCTGTTGTTGTTGTTGCTCTTACTGTTGTTGTTGTTGCTTTTGTTGTTGTTGTTGTTGCTGCTGCTGTTGTTGTTGTTGCTGTTGTTGTTGTTGCTCTTGCTGTTGGTGCTGTTGTTGTTGCTCTTGCTGTTGATGTTGTTGTTGTTGTTGCTTGCTCGCTTAATGGTTGCTGTTGTTGTTGCTTAGTGATTGCTGCTGTTGTTGTTGTTTGTCTTCTTCGTCTTCATTTACATTATATTATTCATGTATATTGTGTATGAAATTTAATTGAACTTTCAAGTTCATTATTCCACCATATGTCACTCCTCATCTTCTACAATTTTATTACTGTTTCTCCTTTTTCTTCAGTTTTGTAAAACAGGAATCCTCTTTTCTTACCCTACTCTGACATGCTGCTTTTAGTAAATCTAGTTTCTCCTATTGTTCTAGTTACTTTTCAGCTCACTGGAGGAAGAACACCACGTCAAGGGATAGTCAAACCAATTTTCAATGGTCTCCAAGGGGTATTTTACCTCCAAAAAGAACACAACTATACAAACCTCGCTAAAGTAATCTGTCGCACACTTGGCTTTCCTCCCCCAACCTTGTTCGTCAATAATGTCAAGAACGTTTATCGCTATGCACAATTTAGAACACTGGGTATCAAAAATCCGCGTTGCCACGGAAACGAGACGTCCATTGCAGAATGTGAAAAAACGGTAGTCAAGGACGACAACAAAGGAAGCCTTCCTGGTTTGATCTGTGGAAAAGGTAAGCAAGTAAGAATGTGAAACGTTTTCTTTTATTGGTTTAGGTTTGCGATATGCTTGTCACGGCATGTCACGACAAGTCACGTAACATGATTTTCTGCGTCATGTCACGTGACGTTTTGTCACGCCACATGGATCTGTGAGTTAGCCATGCCCTGACTTAGATCAACCCAGAGGTTGGTTCAGTGTTGGATCTGTGAGTTAGCCATGCCCTGACTTAGATCAGCCCAGAGGTTGTTTCAGTGTTGGATCTGTGAGTTAGCCATGCTCTGACTTAGATCAGCCCAGAGGTTGTTTCAGGGTTCAATCTGTGAGTTAGTTATGCCCTGACTTAGATATACGCAGAGGTTGTTTCAGTGTTGGATCTGTGAGTTAGGCGTGCCCTGACTTAGATATACGCAGAGGTTGTTTCAGGGTTGGATCTGTGAGTTAGCCATGCCCTGACTTAGATCAGCCCAGAGGTTGTTTCAGGGTTGGATCTGTGAGTTAGCCATGCCCTGACTTAGATCAGCCCAGAGGTTGTTTCAGGGTTGGATCTGTGAGTTAGCCATGCCCTGACTTAGATCAGCCCAGAGGTTGTTTCAGGGTTTGATCTGTGAATTAGCCTTGCCCTGACTTAGATCAGCGCAGAGGTTGTTTCAGGGTGCAATCTGTGAGTTAGCCTTGCCCTGACTTAGATCAGCCCAGAGGTTGTTTCAGGGTTCAACCTGTGAGTTAGCCATGTCCTGACTTAGATCAGCTCAGAGGTTGTTTCAGGGTTCAATCTGTGAGTTAGCCATGTCCTGACTTAGATCAGCCCAGAGGTTGTTTCAGGGTTCAAGTTATCCAGCTGAACAGGGTAAAACACATACCTAGATTCATAAACTACCCGCAGGGAAACATGCGTTGATTAAATTTATTCCTTTTCGTTTCCTTTATAGATTTTCATTGTCCAACAAGTTGTGGTTGTTCATATGCACTCGATCGCATCCACTGCACCGACGCAAATCTCACAGAAGTGTTCCAAAACATCCACATGTTTACATCAATCCTGTGAGATAAAAAGAATTCAATTTTGAACTAGTACTAATCCTAATGTTATATTCTTTGATCATGAACTTATTTACTCGCAAAGAATCCTTTGTCAACAACAATGCACTGCGCGCCGAAAGCAATGCAATCCGCCATTTTGTTTGCCAGGCAAATCTAAGATTTTGTAAGCGAAGTTTGGTAATCCAATTCCATCGGTCTTGTTATTCAAGCTAGAAGTTTTAAAACTATCAAGATATAATCATAAGTAGTTATTTTATGCTTTTAGTAAGATTTTGTAAATTTTGGAGAAGAATCTAGATAATTTTTGTGTGGAAACAATGATATAGGCGAGCAGTGTATTGTAGCTGAATAGGATTTTTCGGCAAGGTTAATTAACCTTAAATTTCAAATGGTTAAAATATTTACGAATTCCCAAATGATTAAATGTAATCTTGTGTGCTTTCAAAACCCTGATGATGGCTCGGCTATTTGGCTATTAGTCGAAAATTTGGTACAATCTTTTTCAATAAAATTTAATGTCTACGAGGATTGTTTTTCTTTAGAGCTTTAATTGTGACGTCAATCAAATGAAAAAAACGACTTCCGGGTCCAAAACGAAATGCAGTTTTATACAGATTTTTGTTTTTTTCTTCAGTATGACAGGGTTTGTTTTCCAAAGTTCTTATTGTTTCAGGTGGAAATTAAATCTTTGAGAATATTTTTCGCTTTACTTTGATTAGGTGGTCTTGGTTAATGTAGGCGCACTGCAACTAATTCTTGTAATTTTATATTTTTCAATACCTACTGTATCTAGTCATCTTCACGACACTGCATCAAAAACAAAATTGGACGAGTATTTTCTCCTGCGACTTCCATTGAAAGTAATAACGATGTAAGTATTTTTTGCGTAATTCAAGTACTGCCCAGACTCTACGCCTTCAACATGAAAAGCGTAGGGCCTGGGTAAAATATTGGAATTTAGAAAACGTCACAGAAAAAGGTGTGACGAAAAATGGGCCCCAATTTAGTTAAGAAATTTTGATTTTTTTCCGGTTTTAGTTTGATAAAAGGATACAAGATCCACCGGTTGAAGCGGGTTTATTTTTCCGGTCTGGAGAGGCTAAATACATTGTAAGTTATTATAATACTTTAATGTGCAGTCGGATCTCTCCTTGCGATGTGCGACGTATCTTCGTTCAAATTTGATCGACTAATATCGGTTCGGTAATTTAAAGTTTCCCCTCCACTACAAAAATTTGATAATTGATTTCAAAAAAAAAAAAAAAAAATAATAATAATAATAATAATAATAATAATAATAATGATAATGATAATGATAATAATAATAATCCAGCTGTTCTGAAATAGTGACGTAGAAATGACGTCACTGCAATACTGAGATTTCATGAAGCCTACGAAAATTGACTTACAAAAATTTATATCTGAAATAAATATAACGACTGATTTTCAGGAGAGATTATTGATATTTTGAATTGTATAAAATTAGTATGGAATTCATCATTAAGTGAGAAAATGAAATAAAGAACTAACCATTTCCGGAGTCTTCTGGGTACTAAGAATGACACCTCAGTTTTGCAAATTCTCTCGATTCTGATTGGTTAATATTTTTTTATCAGATCAGCTGGAATGTTCTAGCCCGAATGCAGCAGGGGAGAGACTAGCCGGCCCTCCCTCCCTCCCTCCCTCCCTCCCTCCCTCCCTCCCTCCCTCCCTCCCTCCCTCCCTCCCTTAATTGCTTGTTTGTTTCCTTCTTTCAAATTTCCTTCCTTCAATTTCTAACCTTCCATTTTTACGTGCAATTTATTTTTTTTTAGAACTCTTGAAAACAACGATCTCCAGATTCTCGACCCGTGGTTTATTTCAAGGGTTCGAATGGAGCAAATGTAAGTTGTACCTCTAACCGTCGATTTTCTTCAGGTTCTCCAATTTAATTTATTTAGTCTGCAAAAGCTAGCTAACAAGCAAGCTGTTTCAGGGTTGGATCTGCATGTGAGTTAGCCCTGCCCTGACCTAGATCAGCCCAGAGGTTGTTTCAGGCTAGGGTTCAATCTGTGAGTTAGCCGTGCCCTGACTAAGATCAGCCCAGAGGTTGTTTCAGGCCAGGGTTCAATCTGGGATTTAGCCGTGCCCTGACTAAGATCAGCCCAGAGGTTGCTTCAGGGTTCAATCTGGGATTTAGCCGTGCCCTGACTAAGATCAGCCCAGAGGTTGTTTCAGGCCAGGGTTCAATCTGGGATTTAGCCGTGCCCTGACTAAGATCAGCCCAGAGGTTGCTTCAGGGTTCAATCTGGGATTTAGCCGTGCCCTGACTAAGATCAGCCCAGAGGTTGTTTCAGGCCAGGGTTCAATCTGGGATTTAGCCGTGCCCTGACTAAGATCAGCTCAGAGGTTGTTTCAGGGTTCAATAAAGTTCAATAAAGTCAAGACTTCGTGCTTCCCATTTGTCTAATATACTACTGGAACACTCGGCCTGTTGTAGAGACTCGTACGTCATATTTGACTTACTGGGCTTCCTGTGTTGTAAGTCACTGGACTACTGAGTAACATCATTCATTATATATGTGTTCCCAGAGAAATTAAAGACAACAACATAACAACAATAAGGACAGACGCTTTTGCTGGACTCTATATGTGTATATCAATGTAAGTAAACATGAGGGGAACAAACTATTAAACGGCAAAGCAAAGCAAAGCAAAGCAAAGCAAAGCAAAGCAAAGCAAAGCAAAGCAAAGCAAAGCAAAGCAAAGCAAAGCAAAGCAAAGCAAAGCAAAGCAAAGCAAAGCAAAGCAAAGCAAAGCAAAGCAAAGCAAAGCAAAGCAAAGCAAAGCAAAGCAAAGCAAAGCAAAGCAAAGCAAAGCAAAGCAAAGCAAAGCAAAGCAAAGCAAAGCAAAGCAAAGCAAAGCAAAGCAAAGCAAAGCAAAGCAAAGCAAAGCAAAGCAAAGCAAAGCAAAGCAAAGCAAAGCAAAGCAAAGCAAAGCAAAGCAAAGCAAAGCAAAGCAAAGCAAAGCAAAGCAAAGCAAAGCAAAGCAAAGCAAAGCAAAGCAAAGCAAAGCAAAGCAAAGCAAAGCAAAGCAAAGCAAAGCAAAGCAAAGCAAAGCAAAGCAAAGCAAAGCAAAGCAAATAAAGACCTTTGTTTCGCAAGGGTGAATCAAGAAACATCTCTACAAGCACATGACAGCAGAGTCTCCAAAACAGTCTTTTCGTTTGTTTGTTTACTTGTATGTATACAGGCATACACAGATCAATGGAATAAAAGCGCTTAGCGGAGATTTATGATAATTGTATGACCTTTTTACTTTTCAGATATTTGACCAGGAACAATATAAAAGTCTTAGAAAAAGGTGCATTCGCAATGCCTTCTCAAATGTATGTAATAAACCTTTGATATTTAGTATAAAGGATATTTCGAATGGTTGTTTTTCCAGGGAGGAATGAGCAACTGCAACTATAGATTGCAGCTCGGGTTGTCGCGATAAATTATAACGAGAGTCTTTTAGAAACCAAAACCAGGCTAAACCAACATGTTTTAACTATTGTAGCCAATACATCTCTTTTCGTAGAAATACAGAATACTTTACTTTACTTTGCATAGTGAATTACAGCCCGAGTTTTAGTGGTAAATTATAACGACAGTCTTTTAAAAGCCAAAACCAGGCTAAATGTCTGTCAACAACATATTTCACACCAGACCGGAAGTAACGTCTACTCTAAGGAAGAAGAAAAAAGCCAAAACCTTATTTTTAACTGGACAAGTTTCCATGGTGAACATTAACCCGTTTTTTCCCCTGAAATTGAAACTAGAATTATGGAGGGGAACACTTTGCCTAAAATCACACAAGAAAGTTTCAAAAGTCGACACATGTAAGTCAGTATCGCGGTTCTCCTATAAGTTTGGTCGGGAGAGATATTTTCTCCCAACTAGCGGCCAATATAAACCCGTGTTTTGCGGCTCAAAATGGTTATAAGTATTGTCGGCATGAATGTGACGTCATAGTCGCCATAATGATATGAATTGGACAGAATCTGAAACATGATGGGACTGTTTAGATCGAATAACGCGCCTAAACGGCTGTTAATAAAAAAACCGTCACCGTTACGTTGCTATGGTAACACTGATGCCAATGAAATATATGTTGTTACAAATTTCAACCTTCATACAGTAGATGGGGGAAATTTAAAGTTGATAGGTGCTTGTAAGTAAGAACTGCAGCCGTCCAATGTCGAGGGGTTGAGCACAAGAAAAATTGTAGGCAGCCTCCTTAAAAGTTTGTGATTCACCAGTTGAGTATTTGAGTTGGTCGAGGTTGTGGTAGTGGACGTGAACGAGATTGTGGTTACCAAATGTGTGTGATGACGTCATCATTCTAATAGATGACGTCATATTTTTTTTAAAATGAAAATCACGGTGCATTCTTAATTTTTTTAAGACGATCGAAAGGCCAGGCTCCCAAGTCATGTTGAATATTTCATTCTAAACCGACCAAATGCACGCTTGCATTGATTTTTTTTTTGATGAACTGTGAAGTCATACAATACGTACGAGTGAAGACGTCATCGCACGTATCAGAAAATGATCCATTTCACAAATCGGTTTTATCATGATATTATAAAACTTTCGAAACACCTTTTAAATATTTTCAAATCCTTTCCCTAGCAATAGTGCCTGGCAAAGAGGTATTTATAAATGAAGCCCCCATTTATTGTGTAATCATTATTTTATCGATACCAAAGCCAAGACGAAGACTGGACAGAAATAATTAGTAAATTATCGCATGAAAACTACGGTGATTATTTAAATCTACCAGTACATTATGTCACCTTGACATTTCTGTAAGTTACAATTTGAACATACTGCCTCTTTATATCTTTCCTCCAGCTAGAATATCGCGTTCTGCCGTTACGTGATGGCTAGTGATGGCTTATGATGGCTAGTGATGGCTAGTGATGGCTAGTGATGGCTAGTGATCGTTAGTTATGGCTAGTGATGGCTAGTGATGGCTAGTGATGGCTAGTGATGGCTAGTGATTGCTAGTGATGGCTAGTGATGGCTTATGATGGCTAATGATGGGTGGTGATGGCTAGTGATGGCTAGTGATGGCTAGTGATTGCTAGTGATGGCTACTGATGGCTTATGATGGCTTATGATGGCTAGTGATGGCTAGTGATGGCTTATGATGGCTAGTGATGGCTAGTGATGGCTAGTGATGGCTAGTGATGGCTAGTGATGGCTAGTGATGGCTAGTGATGGCTAGTGATGGCTAGTGATGGCTAGTGATGGCTAGTGATTGCTAGTGATTGCTAGTGATGGCTAGTGATTGCTAGTGATTGCTAGTGATCGTTAGTTATGGCTAGTGATGTCTAGTGATCGTTAATTATGGCTAGTGATTGCTAGCGATTGCTAGCGATTGCTAGTGATGGCTAGTGATGGCTAGTGATGGCTAGTGATGGCTAGTGATGGCTAGTGATGGCTAGTGATGGCTAGTGATTGCTAGTGATGGCTAGTGATGGCTAGTGATTGCTAGCGATTGCTAGCGATTGCTAGTGATGGCTAGTGATGGCTAGTGATGGCTAGTGATGGCTAGTGATGGCTAGTGATGGCTAGTGATGGCTAGTGATGGCTAGTGATGGCTAGTGATGGCTAGTGATGGCTAGTGATGGCTAGTGATGGCTAGTGAAGGCTGCCTAGTGATGGCTAGTGATGGCTAGTGATGGCTAGTGATGACTAGTGATGGCTAGTGATGGCTAGTGATGGCTAGTGATGGCTAGTGATTGCTAGTGATTGCTAGTGATGGCTAGTGATTGCTAGCGATTGCTAGCGATTGCTAGTGATGTCTAGTGATCGTTAATTATGGCTAGTGATTGCTAGCGATTGCTAGCGATTGCTAGTGATGGCTAGTGATGGCTAGTGATGGCTAGTGATAGCTAGTGATGGCTAGTGATGGCTAGTGATGGCTAGTGATGGCTAGTGATGGCTAGTGATGGCTAGTGATGGCTAGTGATTGCTAGCGATTGCTAGTGATGGCTAGTGATGGCTAGTGATTGCTAGTGATCATTAGTTATGGCTAGTGATAGCTAGTGATGGCTAGTGATGGCTAGTGATTGCTAGTAACGACTAGTAACGACTAGTAACGACTAGGATGGCTAGTGATGGCTAGTGATGGCTAGTGTTGGCTAATGGCTAGTGATGGTTTTGTTTCATTCCGTACCGTGCCCTGCCGTACGTGTATTGTCGTATTGTTACGTGTAGTGCCGTCTTGTTTCATTCCGCACCGTGCCCTACAATACGGCAGTGTCGTTTCGCTTTTAGCTATTGATGATTTTCAGTGATATCATTGTTGTTGTTATATTCTTCGGGTATTTTTCTTTTCTTTTTCTACTGACTTATTCTATTGCAGTGCTCTACCTGACAACAAAATCGAAGAAATAGAAGATGCAGCCTTCAAGTTTCGCACTAATCTTTTAGTTCTGTAAGTCATTGCATTGTCATCGAGTAACAAAGAGATCCTGATTCTACAGCGCGACGCGCAAAAGTATGAGCACTTTTAAAACATTAGTATACTTATATACACGGGCTTTTTATTGCGAAACGTGTTTTTTTTACACGCCTTAAATGTGGTCAAAGCTGTATGAACGTTAGGCTAAGGCCCGGGCGTTCAGACGTCGAACTTTTCATGAACCGAACCTAATACCGTGAACTTGATTAGTATAGGTAATAGCGCAGCTCCCGTGCGGATTGAAGGCCCGCGCGAGCGGAGCACCATACTTAAGAAAAAATGGTAATCTATCGAGTTGATTTTTCATGGCTTGATTACGTCATTCTAATGTCCATACGAGCGGCGTGTACCACTATGCACAGGGTTCCCGCGCGCTTTGCTTACTCACAAATGCACAGAAACAACCGCAATAATGTAGTCAAAGATGGATCAAGAAGTATTTTTTCAATACGAAAAATACTTTTAATCGAAGTCATGTCTGTCTTAAAGTGAACAAAAACAATTTTTCGACTTTAGCGACTTGCTTAAGAAGATTTAGCGAGGGAAGATTCTTAATCTTACGATGAAGTTTGAAAAGCTAACTTGTAAACGAGGCCTTCAAAAACAGAGGTTTGTATGGGGAGAGTTTCGTTACGCAAAGGGGACATCTGAGCTTTTTTTTTAGGTATTTACAGAAAAACCTTATCAGAAAAATCAAGAAATCAACCTTCGGCAGTGATACCGCAGAATTAAAAATATTGTGAGTATCAAAAAGGAAAAGTTTCCCCTGGAGGTCCCTTGTATCTGAAACTACCAAGGCCTTGTAATAATAATAATAATAATAATAATAATAATAATAATAATAATAATAATAATAATAATAATAATAATAATAGTAATAATAATAATAATAATAATAATATTAATCCAACAATAATAATAATAATAATAATAATAATGAAAATTACAAAAATTGCTATGACTATTTACAAAGTTATATGTATTAAAAATCTAAAGTATTGAAAGTATTATTAAGGTAAAGAAAAAAAACTGAGTTCAAATATTAAATTAAGAATATAGCAATGTAGGTACAAAATATCAATAAAATATGCACATACAAAGAAAAATTAAAAATCTAATTAAAATTAGCGATGGCATTGTCAATAGAAAAATCTGTGTTATAAATGTCATGAGTTCTTCTTATTAATAATAATAATAATAATAATAATAATAATAATAATTTCTTTATTTCAAATACTAAAAATATATATATATATACATATATATATATATATATATCATGATAATTACTTAATAAATGACTGTTTAAAATGATCACAGGATAATATGATTCTTATATACATATGTACAGAATAAATCGTATTTTCTGTACATGACATTCTAAAATCAATGAAAACGATATATAGAAATAAAAATATAAAATAATAATAATAATTAATAATAATAATAATAATAATTATTATTATTTCTAGGTTACTATTTCAGATAAGACCATTTTCGAGATAACGAGCGCTTTCAAAATATCGCAGGCGCAGACATGATCTCGAGGTATTTTTGGGCAGTGTCAATAGCGCGCGTGATCTTACCCGAAAAAAGCCTACTTTCCTTTCCTTTCCGTCACAGGGAGCCCAATTTAGATAAAAGTAAAAAGTGAAAATAAAATCGGAAAAAAATCGCATTTAATTAATTAATAATTATATTAACAGAAATCCACACGTAGGATACCATAGGGAAATTACATTGGAAAACAAAGGCGCGCGCGAAAAAAAATGTTCTGCTGCATTTTTTACGGATTTTTTTGCTCGTTCGTATTATAGAGGACATTATCTTGACCTGGAATTAAAAAAATTAATTAAATGCGATTTTTTTCCGATTTTATTTGCACCTTTTACTTTTATCTAAATTGGGCTCCCTGTGCTTTCCGTTTATCTATTTTAATAGTTTTCATATTCTTATCTCATGTTTCGTTTCTTTCTGTTCTTCCAAGAATGTTGTCTTTAAATCCGATCGACGTTATTGAAGATGGAGCATTTGTTAAATTAAGAAAACTTGCTTTTGTGTGAGTTAAAAAAATATACGAAATAGTCCCCTTCACAGTTCCCTGCGCCATCTTGAAAGGTAACCATGCCTTTGCATCGAGACGAACGGTGACCTTGCAGTGATCGAGATCTATCAATGATTGTCCAAGGTGGTAAAAATGGTCTCAGCAACCTTTCAAGATGGCCTGGGAGCTGAGGAACGGACTATATTTCCTCTTGTCTTAAGATTCCTGGCCAAGTAAACACTTTTGTAACATCATCCTAATGCCCATGTCTCCTTGCCATTTTAAAGGGCTGAGGTGAACTGGGTAAAAGGTGTCGTTTACACTAGGAAAGAGCCGGAGAAGCAAGGGCGATTGTATTATTTTTTTGTTGTTGAAATCAAGAATCATGGGCACTTTGCATACCAATTAGGCAAGTCGGTGATTATCAAACCTACTCAGGGGCGTAGCCAGCATTCTGCCTTGGGGGGTGGGGCGACGTTTTTAGAACAATATAAACCCAAAGAACACCCAACCAAAAAAAACCGAAAACACGCCCCTGCCACTAATCGTGATTCTTTTTTCAGTGCCACCGTCTTAGTTTTCCAACACGTTTGTATTTTACATTAAACAGGAGTCTAGTGGATACGAATTTAAGGATCATTTCACCAGGAAAGGTATTGGATATGACTGCTATTGACCCAGGACCAATGAAGCGAAGAAGACGTGATACAGATTCCATATTTATTGGGTATACTCTCTCTATTCAATACCGAAGGTAAACAGCAAATGTGAATCGAGTATCAAAAGTAACTTCATCAAATTAAGAAAATCAATTTTGAAAATTTCATAATAAAGTTCGAGCACGGATTCCCATACTTGACCATATTCGGCCTGGGCTTTCTTTACAGCGCGACGCGCCTTACCGTGGCCACCCTGCAAAAGTTTCGTACAAGTTAACCAATCAAAATGCGAGAACTAATGAGATTGTTTACATATTTTATTTGTCATGAAAAGCAAATACAATCATTAAATCAAACATATCCACATTGCTTGAAATAATTGAAAGAGTTTTCTTGAGAATCGCAGTAATGTGTTTGTCGATCGGCGCTGCTTTGAAATCGAATTCTCGCATTTTGATTGGTTAACTTGTACGAAACTTTTGCAGGGTGGCCACGGTAAGGTGCGTCGCGCTGTAAATAGGCCTCCAGCTGCTCTGAAAATGTGACGTAGGAATTACGTCTCTGCAAAATTGAGGTGTCCTGAAGCATGAGAAAACTGCCTTATGAGAGTTAATTTTTTGAGATACGTCAAAAGTTTGAGGAGAGGTTCTTGATATTTTGTGTACATTTATTATGATATTCATTATTGAATGGGGAATAAGATAAAGAAAAAGCCGTTCCCCGAGTCGGTGGGCTACTAAGGATGACACCTCTCGATTCTGATTGGTTAATACTTTTTCTCAGATCAGCTGACTGGGGACGCGGGGTTGAAGGTGGAGCTCATTGTACTCGCGCCTAGTAACTTAGCAACCATAAGGCCGACAATCATGAAACTTGGTAGTTAGATAGAAAATGATAACCTGAGCCAAAATCATGCGGTGACGTGTAATCTGTGACGCAAGATGACGTCATTATGACGTAATATTTACGAAAATAGTCTATATTAAGAAATTGTTAAACAAGTGTAATTTTATCAAAAAGTTATGTTAAGTCCATATTTCAGTAGTACACTTAATGCAAAGAGATTGAAAAGGATTATAGATAATTAATTTATGCGGATGATGTTATCGGTAGATGTGACGTCATAGTGCTTAATTGGGGATTGGATAACCCAGTTTACGCTCTTAGAATGACTGGACGCGAGCGTCAAAGATGACGGCGCTAAAGCTTTTTTTTTCATGCACGCGCGTTCCTCAACGAGATTGACGTTCTCGACGTACAGGACGCCATTTGCAGCGTGTTTACGTCTTGTGGAGGACGTCAACTACGTTGGGGACGGCGCACGGGCGAAACAATATGCTCGCGAAGTTGTTTTTGATGTTCTTTGAAGTCGAGCTTGTGGGACACAGTAATTTATATATGATGATTTTATCTACAGCTCTCAAACGCAACCTTTGTTGTTTGAATGCTGGGAAACCGAAGAGTTCTCCTCAGCTCACGGAAATCTCGTTACTCATGAAAGAGAACTGACGTACTGCTCTCCCTGTCCTTATGGAACCTTTAAAGAGAACAACACATGCTCACCATGTCCAGCAGGTACACTCTGTTTAACTAAGATTGAAGAGCTCTGTTGAAAAAGAACACTCACAGATCGAATCCTGAAACAACCTCTGGGCTGATCTAAGTCAGGGCACGGCTAACTCACAGATCGAACCCTGGTACAAGCTCTGGGCTGATCTAAGTCAGGGCATGGCTAACTCACGCATCGAACCTTGATACAACCTCTGGGCTGATCTAAGTCAGGGCACGCGGCTAACTCACAGATAGAATTGTAATCAAGGGAGAGACCTATAGAATATTAGCTCTGTTTATATGTGATACCGAGTCAAGAATCATACCCAAGACCCCAGAGGTAAGAGGCGAGTGCTCTACCGTTACACCAATCTTGATTCCCACATCCCCGAAACTGAAAATAAACTAGTCTTTGGACTGATCAGAAATCTGAAATCTGAGACTAAGATTACATTGTTGGCTGTGAGCTATGTATTTAAATCTGAATGAATTTTTTTTGTGTTCCTAATAAATGTTTCCACAACAAGTTAATATCTATGACCTGCGCTTACCCTCGGTCTTAGATACCAACAACGATTTTTGAAATTCTCTTGCGAATAAGATTCTTTGTTTGAGTTGTATCCATATTCTTGTGTCTTCTCATGTGCAACCGTTAAACTAAGAAATAATACTCTAGGGAATGACAAATTATCTGAAATGGGAAAACATTGAGCCAAAGGTAAGGAGGTCTTTTTCAAAGCTTTTCAATCATTTTCATCAGGTGGTTTCTACCAAGACGAAGATGCTCAATACCAGATCATTTCTCATGGTTTGGGATGTAAACAGTGTCCGGTTGGATCCTTTGTCAGCCCACAAAGATCTCCCGGTCTTCAGATTTCAGATTGTCAGGCCTGTCCAGATGGTATGTAGTACTTTCACTAAAGCACTTTTGAATTTTTATGTGACTTCTACCATTTTCTGGGATTTTAATTCCGACCATTGTAACTAAGCCGTCTCAACTTTGTTATCTTATTTCGGAACATTCTCAATGTAACATTATCAAGGTTACACTCTCTCCCCCAAATATCCATATCTTTTTACAACCCCCTTTCTAGTACTTGGAACTTAGTGATCCCCCTGTTAATATCAGTCAAATTTTAGTTGACCCCCTTCCAGTTGTCTAAAAAACATGCGAGCCCCCCTCCTAAATCCTCCTAAATCCTTCTCAAACCCTCCGCTCTGAATATGTAAAATATTGTGTCAACTTGTCTTCAAAGGTACCCGTCGTGAACGTCATGCACTATTCAGAGCGTGCTTTTGCCTGGATGATCACTACCGCATCAATCGATTCGAAAAATGCTTTCCATGCCCAAGAGGATACAAGTGCATCAACGAAACCATCAACCTTTTGCCTGGCTTCTTCTGGCAATGGAACTCCACAGAGGCAAAACTCACCTACACAAAGTTTTCATCAGAGTTACGAGTAACGAAAAAAACTTATAACAAAAAATTGACTGAGTTTGCACTAGGTGTACCTAAGGCGTACGCTTGCCCTGTTAGGGATGCATGCAAGGGAGGTTTAGACTCTGAATGTGCTGCAGGCTACGAGGGCCCATTATGCGCCGTGTGCAGCAGAAAATTCTTCATTTTGGCTTCCATTTGCCGAAGGTGCCCAACTCTCCTCTGGATTATAGCTCAGGTTACTTTAGCTGTTTTAGTCGTCGTGGGTCTTTTCGCTTTCTTGTTTAGAGACAAGCAGGGCAAACGCAATGGGAGATCCCTTTCTGATATCATGACGAGCAGGCTTAAGATCTTGATTGGATTCTACCAGGTGACTTCAGGAACAATCTCCAGTTTCTCGTACGTTGAGTGGCCTGATGCCATGGTGAAGGTGGTCAGGTATGCAGAGGTTTTCCAGATGAATCTTCTGCAAGTTGCTCCACTTCATTGCATCTCTGACTCTCTCAAAACTGATGCTCACGTACGACTCCTGGCAATTGTAGTATTCAACACGGTAGTGGTACTTGCAGGGCTTGCTTACTATCACACAATGAAAAGACGAAAAACAAGAAACAATGACAACAATTCCATGTCGGAAAAAATTCTTCTTCAACAGCGCTGCTACCGAACAGTCTTCCTTGTTCTCTTCATCACTTACCCCATAACATGTAGCTATATTTTCCAAGTTCTTCCAGAAGCATGTCACAAGATTTGTACTTCCACAAACGAGAAGTTCTGCCAGTTCTATCTGAAGTCAGATTACTCTGTCGTATGCAGAGGTGAGAGATTTTCCGGCATAGGAATTTTTGCATACACTCTCCTCGTCTACCCTATTGGATTTCCATCCTTGATATTTTTCCTTCTATGGAAATACTACTACAAGGAAAAGGAAGGCAAAAACCAGAGCGAAAGAAGAAAGGCAAGATCCAAGAACGTGAATCAGGATAACAGGAAGAATTTGAAGCATGATGGTATTGTACAGGGACTGAAATTCGTCTATGAGAACTACGCTGATAACGTGTGGTTTTGGGAGATCATTGAGCTTGTTCGCAAGGTCATCATAACTTCAGTTATTCTTTTCGCTCATGCTGAAAGTCGCACATACCTTGGCGTAACAGCCATAATATCAGGTCTATACGCCGTGCTGTTTGCTTACTACAAGCCAATCACAGACACCTTTGAACACTGGCTGCAGTTGACGTCCCTATTGGCTACCATGGTGAACATGATCGTTGGGATGCTGCTGAAGATCCCTAGTGACAGTCTGTCTTCTAGTGTTAATACCCAGGTTGATGAGGCTTTTGTTACGGCTCTTCTGATGATAGCTAACGTCGTTGTGATCGCTATAATGGTTGGTAAGTAAAACTGAAACAATTTCAAACTGAATCTTTGGAGAGTGTGCCTGGACTGATGCTCAGACATCTTTTGTTTTACGTTTTCAGTTCGCTACATGGTAACATTCCTACAGACGCTTAACTCTATCAGGAGGAATCCACAGTGCTCTCTTTCCTGCTGTTTGTATCTTTTCCTGACGGTGAGCGAAGCAGGTAATGATATCTCGGGCATAGACAACAACGATGACCTGAAAATCTACCAAGATATGAACATGGCGGATGAGCAAGCAGAACTGGAGATGACTCCTGTTGGACTCTCGGTCGAGTTAGAAGAGGATGGCGAACATGACAAAAAATCTATGAAATAGCTTGTATGGGGACTGCAAAGAATACCGTTGCTGTTGTTGTTGCTGCTGTTGGTCACGATATTATTGTTGCTGCTGCTGCTGTTTCTGTTTGCATTTTCTCTCTCTAGCATAGACAACAACGATGACCTGAAAACTTACCAAAATATGAACATGGCGGATGAGCAACCAGAACTGGAGATGACTCCTGTTGGACTCTCAGTCGACTGAAAAGACAATGGCCAAAATGGCAAAAAAACTATGAAATACGTTTTATAGGGACTGCAAAGAATACCGTTGCTGATGCTGTTATTGCTGTTGAGCATGATGACATTGTTGTTGTTTCGTTGCTGCTGCTGTTGTTGCTGCTTCTTCTCTTTGTTTGTATGTTCACAAAGGGTGTTTTCTCTTCTCCATAGTTAAGAATGTACATCCCCTCCCTACCTCGTCCTACTAAGAGATTCCTCATGATGATGTCCATTTTCCCGTACACTTTTTTCCTAAAAAAGATATTCCCATAACAATGGAAATTTTTTTATTCCTAAAATATGGTCGATATTTTTAGTGATCTCCCACTAGACTACAAGGAATTGGAGGCACGTTTTTATCCTAACACCCTTTTAAGAGTAGACATTGTGCCTGTAAAAAGTGTGTGAGATCACTGGGGGTTGAGCTATGAACATCCCCTTGCTAGTAGTACATTCTGTGGCTTAGTTAGTATGCTGCGACTTCTCTCCAACCAACTGACCGACCAACCGACCAACTAACTGACCGACAAACCGACAGGTCATGCAACCCACCAACCAACCACCAGATCATCCGACCAACTAACCGACCGACGTCTGATTTAAACTGTATATTTATTTGCTCTGCCTGGCTCAAATCAATTGCTAAGAGATGCTAAAACATATATTAAGAAAGATTTTGATTTGCGAATATAGATAAACTGATATAAAGTAATAACAAGATATACAAACTTAAAAAACCTCTTGATGGGTACTGTTTTCAGTCGAGGAAAGTATAAGAGAGTTTTCTAGAAAAAAAATGAGAATTTGGATGGTCTAAATGTTTTTAGGTGGAGCTGGAGAGAAGTTAGGTGTAACTAAAGGGTAGCTTGGTGCAGAGAGTTGACTAGAGGACAGGAGAGCAGAGCAGAACATAGGGGATCAGAAGAGGTAAAATAGCTTATGACGCGAGCAAAATATATAGGAATGTCAAAATGGGGTGGTGGTTTTATATGAATTGAAAATCTTTTGATGTGGATTTGTAAGTACATTGACCTTAACAGGCAGGCAGGCAGGCAGGCAGGCAGGCAGGCAGACAGGCAGGCAGGCAGGCAGGCAGGCAGGCAGGCAGGCAGGCAGGCAGGCAGGCAGGCAGGCAGGCAGGCAGGCAGGCAGGCAGGCAGGCAGGCAGGCAGGCAGGCAGGCAGGCAGGCAGGCAGGCAGGCAGGCAGGCAGGCAGGCAGGCAGGCAGGCAGGCAGGCAGGCAGGCAGGCAGGCAGGCAGGCAGGCAGGCAGGCAGGCAGGCAGGCAGGCAGGCAGGCAGGCAGGCAGGCAGGCAGGCAGGCAGGCAGGCAGGCAGGCAGGCAGGCAGGCAGGCAGGCAGGCAGGCAGGCAGGCAGGCAGGCAGGCAGGCAGGCAGGCACCTACCAGCCTACTTTAATTAAAGTCTGTCTGATGATCGCGTAAGCGTGAAACTCGGATTAAGTGCACGTCTTGGGCTAGTTCTGGAGTACAATGTAGTAAAATGTTGTGTCTGTAGCTTGCAAGGACAGAAATCATTGCCCAACGAATTCAACCAGAGTAGACGTGGTGTAATTATAAACGCGACAGAATTCTCACAACAGCATTTATTGAACAATACTCAATATTCAGCAATATTTACAGGCAGGTCTATAATTGACTTATTGGAGCACACTGATTATCATGATATATAGACTATCATGGAAACTAGTAGCGATATGCCAATCGCGTGGCAGAATTATCTGTTACCAATATAACGATTGCAATTTGTCGACTTTGTCGATTAGCTTTGTCAGTTCGAACTGAAATAAGATCCTATTTATAACAGAATTCTAACTAAAGTCTTACGAGTAGCCTGCGTGCATCCGGAACGTAACTGTGGTTAAGTCCGTCTGCGAACCAGCGACAGTTTTCTTGTTCTATTACCCCCAGCAGCGTACCTGGATTTGGGTACGCGCTCTGATTGGCTCTTTCTTAATTAGTTACTGATGAATTGGCATAGCTGTCAATATTTTCACAAATCAATGGATTTTTCAGGCTCATGTTGGATACTGGATCTCGTAGGAGATTTTTCTATCAATAAAATTTCTATAGACGCTTGTTTTACTAACAGAGAAGAACAGTTTCAAGATATATCAACTGTTTTGACCGTTGAATATTATGTCTACTTGTTTGTTGACCTTTGCTGTTTGAATCACTACTCTAATTACATATTGTCACACCATTCGTATAAGATAATTCCTTCCTCTGACAATTCTATCCATTATTTGCATTATTTATCTTCAAAATCTTCTAAGGAAATATAATACAAAAGTTTCTGTAGTAAAACACCGAAACTAACGCCAAACTTAGATCGCTAAGAAAGTCGTTGAATACCGCGGCAAATCGTTACTCATCAATATTGACAGATATCTGTCAGTGTTCGGTTTATCTTTCTGCAGATCATTCTTTGGCGAACCAATCAGAACGCGTGTAAGAATGAATTGGCACAGCAGCCAATCACAGTCTATTTTGTATAATCGTGCAACCAGAACAAGGAATCTTGCGCTGATTCGCAGACCGTCTTAACCAGAGTTAAAGTTGGGCTGCACGCAGGCTACTTACGAGAAGCAAATAGCAATAATAGCAACGTTCGGTAAATATATCATAAGACTCAAGCTAGTGTAACGTAATATAAGGTTCAACTAGAGTAATAATTGGCTTATCGGTTAAGCGATAAAGCGATGCGATCAAAAATGTTGTAAAGTCAATATGAATATAGAAATAGCGTGTCAACGACGCATAAACTGTACTACTTAAATTTGACTTAATTAGCAATCACCTTTCAATCTTGTAGTGAGAGTCCTGAAGGGGTAAAATGGGAGCTGACATTCGCCTTTTTGGGGCTGGGAAAATGGGATTTCATGCACTGGGACCGGGATTTAGCCATTACTGGGTTTGGGATTTTGCAAAATCTCTAACTCTCTAACTCGGACTGCGATTTAATTTTGCATAACTGGGTCTGGGATTTTGTAACATTTTGGGCTGGGAAATGGGATTAGGACCCCCTTCAGGACCCTGTAGCCTTGTCAATAGCGTTTCCAACTTTGCTCTAGCTTGTAATAACGTTTTTGATTAATTGAATTATTACTATCATAGAGATTCTAGTCCTTCGATTGCACTAAAAAATTCTTATCTACAAAATACTGAGAATAAATCGTTACACTTACTTCAGGGCCGTAGCCACCATTTGTACAGTGGTCCAGTTTAAAAAAAAAGTGGTCTGGTTTTCTCGGGTAATAAATATCTTTTACAAGGGGGAAAATGGTTCTGACAGTAAAAAGTGGTCAGGTCATAAGTGGACCAACCATACTGGTGGCTATTGTCATGTTACTCAGTTGGCGTACACTTTACACCAGGGTAATTTGAGTGTTGCGTCTTTAAAGTTATAGCCTGCGTAGCGGCGCATTTTGTTTTTTTTTGGGGGAGGGAGACTGGGGAGGAGTCAGTCCTCCTCTCTCGCTCCCCACCCCTTCCCCTCAAAACCCCAAAAATGCGCCGCTACGCAGGCTATTAAGTTATGAAGGTTTAAATACATCCAATATGTTTATGACTATGACGTCATCGCAAGCTTCAAATTTTAACCAGTTTTCATAAATAGTATTTAGAAAGCATCATCATTATAATCATGGGTTCCACAATGTTTACTTTAAATTTGGTGTCTCATAATGGCAAGTGTTTTGCATTACACTGAAAAGCCTGCGTATTGTATCAGGGGTCAGGTGCGTGCACTTTAACAAGAAAATGCTGGTGAAGCTAAGAGTGATTAGGGTATATACATCAAACCTTTTAAAACCTCTATACCTGAATAGACATTACGTCAGTTCCGTTGCATTTTATAGGAGTGGTACTGCGTGGGGGAACTCCTTAAAATCATTCATGACTGTTAAGTATCGCATTATAAAGCCTGTGAGCGAAACTTTTGCAGTTTTCATAGAACCAGTGATATCCTACATCTAATTCTTCATCAGCAATAAAGATCATTATGCTGTTAATGGACAGACCAATGTTTCCAATGTCATGATGCTCCATTCGTAGTACTGGCTTTGGTCTGGGTGTACCATCAGTTCTAGTATCCAGAACGTTTGCCTCTCTTTTGCTTCTTTGAACTACGATTCCTTCGCCGTCTTTCTCGATCGACCACCACCAGTTCTTTGTTTCCAAAATAAGAAACTGATGGTTGAGAAACAACTGAGTAAGCTGCAAGTCACTGAGTTTGCATTTACACAGCTTAATATTGAGCACTGTTTCATCAAGTGACTCATCATCCATTGTGATCGTGTCATTGCTATATACCAATCCACGAATGATATATTACCTTTCCAGTTGAAACCACTCTTTGCCATTTTCCCTAAAGTGTGGAAAAATTAGGATCCACTTTTAGCCATTTTACTAATTACGATTGAAGACTCAAAAGCAAAAATGTCCAAATATCTGCTGCTTCATCACCGTCCCAAGGTCGCAAAACTGGTTTGTTTATAGTCAAACATTCATTTCCCCACCACCACCCTTAACCATTGAAGCCAAGGAGGCTGCCTACAGTTTTTCTTTTGCTTACCCCTTGACTTATATTTGTATTACATACAAGCACTTATCTACAAATCCTCAACCGTTTAAATCTTGTGAAGGTATTAGGCTACGTCTCTGCAAAAATTTCAAAATTCAAAGTGCCTTCGCTCTCAGTTGGTTTATGTCAACGTAAACTTAACATTATGCCAAATTTTGTCAAATTCATCCCCAGAACGTGAGTTCAAGCTGAGCATTTTTGCAAAACACTTTTCATTTACAGAGCACAACCAAGGGGGATGACAACAACGATTACTATCAATGTTTTGGTAATTAAACGCCAGTAATTCATTGTCATTACTGGGTTGCCATGGTAGCAAACCAGTCTTAAAATGAAACTCGTAACCATAGCAATTGTCTGTCCAATGGAGTTTTGGTTTGTCTATTTCTCAAATATGATTGAATACATGTCGACAGAATAAATCACATAATAAAATTGAGCATGAGGTATTTGTCTTTGCTCGGCCGCCATTGCATCATTCTTTCCTCGATAAAGAACTACTTAGGGTTTTTGCGATCGAGGTATTTTGTCTGTAGGCATGTGGCCTACCATTGTCTTGAGCTTTTTTATCGGAACACTCAAACTACTTACTAAGAGACACAATTGAGCGATTTTGGAACGGGTTAGCCCAACCGGGTCCACGTACACAGAGAAAACTATGAGAATCTCAGAACTATCTAGCCAAACTAGCCAATCTAGATCTTGCCAGATCTCAAATAGAAACTATTACGGAGACAAACTACAAAACAATTGACAAGCAAAACTTTGAAGCTGACCACAAGAACTTGAAGTCAGACGAGCAGTGAGATTGTGATCTACGAGAAATATTTACTGGGTTGCCATGGTGGCAAACCAGTCTTAAAATGAGATCCGTTTTTCGGGCGTCAGGTAGACCATAATTTCACACGTCATGATTGGTCGAGAACTTGTAAACAATGTCCAATGTCCAATGAAGTTGCCACACGACATCGAGCGACGATGTATTTATAGTTTTTAGTGTTGTGTCGCCATTAATTCATTCGTTCAGGGTTCGTGAAGTGCTATTTTGTCTGTAGGCATGTTGCGTACTATTGTCTTTAGCTTTTTTAACGGTATGCTTAAACTACTTACGAAAGCACGCGCCATACGGGTTAGACACACACTAAAAGATGTTATTTATTGAGCGATTTTGGAACGGGTTGGTCCACGTACTCAAAGTGAGAAGCCTGAGAATTTATGAGCTATCTTTGAGAATCTATGAGCAAACTACGGTATGAGAATCGTAGAACTAGACAAACTAGTCAAAACAGACTAAGAGAATCTATCAACTATCTAGCTATGATCAAGCTAGATCTTACCAGATCTCGGATTGAAAAAAAAAATTACTGAGACAATTTACAGAACGAGAGACAATCTACAAAACGAGTGACAAACAAAGCTCTGATGAAAGCTGACTCCAAGAACTTGTAGAAGTCAGACGAGCTGATAGTGATCTACAAGAAAGCGAACTGCCAAGACTCCTTGATGAATATTTCCGTTTATGAAAATACAGAAAACAAAAACTGAGGGAAAATCAAATGAACAGTTAAACACATTTTGGCTAAGAGTATTTACATTGATAAAAAGTTTGTTTTGCAGTGAACAGTTTCGATACTGAAATAGATATCTTTATTTCATCAGCTAGTCTTGAAAGGTACTCTAGTAGGTCAAGTAGAAATCTAATACGCGTTGACAAGTCAGTAACGCAACACTAATGCCTTACTAGAATTTAAAATGTTTTAACGAAGGGGGACTTTGAACCCGAAAGGAAAACTTTGGTGTGAAATAATAAAGAGTATATAGGATTGGCGAGTGGGCGAGCTCTTGCAAAGTTGACCCAGTGAACGCTCCAAGAGCGTCTAGTTGCATCGATAACAAGATGTGTCAGAGCACAGAAAATAAGAACTATAATTCAATGAAACTCTAGGTGAAATCGTTGTTTATTTATGTAGTCACAATCGGTGTTATTCTATTGAATTGCTGTATGTTTTAGAGCACAATATCATTCATTCAACTCACACTGTTGACCAGTGCCTTTGTATATCAAACAATCGATGATTGGATCGAGAATACATTCAGTGACTGTGATATCTTTGAGGAAGCTATGCATTTATCTGTAACTGTACATAGTGGTGATAATAAAGAGTCAGTAAATGACTTGAGGTCTAGTTATTGAACATACTGTAAGACTTGAACGCGAACCAAGCAGGACTAAAAAATTTGCAGAAAATTTCTTTTCTTTGGTACAACCACATGACTACTTTGTGAGTGGGTGAAAATGCTCTATAACCAAAATTTCATTTTGATATAAAAAAGATTATTTGGCAGTGAGCAGTTTCGATCCTGACTGAACTGATAATAAGCAATTATTGGACAAGGTTGAGCAAAATATCGTGATTTGTTAGTGGCGAGCAAGCAATTATTTGCCGATGCCGAAGGCAGAGGCAAATAATTGCTTGCAAGGCACTAACAAATCTCGATATTTTGCGATAACCGAGTTCAATAATTGTTTTATCATTCAAATTATTTTTTCTAATCTTTAAGGGGCAGTGCGAGTCAAACAATAACAAAGAAGTCAGCTCATTTTTTCAGGGAAGTGAGCCATTGTCAAATGCAGCGTTACTGCGCATGAGCAGACCGTTATTTGCAGTAAGATGTCTCTGCACCGTAATGCGCATGAGCAGACCGTTATTTGTAGGCAGTTACTTGCAGTTCTCTCGGCCAATCAAAATGACAGAAAAAATAATTTGAATGATAAATACATTTATTTCATCAGACATGCTAGTCTTCAAGGTAGTCTAGGTTAACAAGTAACTTAATACTCGTTAAGGCAATGGGCTCGCGCACTCGTGCGCATCTTTCTGCGCATTTTTTTTTATCATTTAGAATTGTATAATATATTGACTAAAATGTGAAACAATACACTGTATTTATATAACTTGACAATTAGTCGCATGGCAGTCATTTTGTGTATGTTCGATGACTCGAGGCATGCCCGACAAAACCCATGGATTGGGCTACCTGTGTGCTTTCCATTTGTCGCTCTTCATTTTGCGTTGCTTTACGACTTATATCTTGTAAATGAATACGGTGACCTATACATTTTTCCCCTGAATTCGATGTCATTTAACTAAAGCTAGTACATATCGAAAAAAAAAAAATCTATCGGTTTGTTTTCGAGAAAATCGTGAAACATCATCTAAAAAAGACAACATTCGCACGTAATTTCGACTGTTTTTCAAGTTGGAAATGTCAAAACATAGCATTTTTCCTGAACTTTGTGACATTAAACTGTTTTTCAAGGAAGTTTATTTACTTTAGTACCTCTGAAAGCCTCTGTTTTTCATATTGCAGCCACCAGAATTAAACTAGACGTAATACTTGGAGAAGCGTTGTTTTCGTTCTAGACTCGTTGGGGAGTGCCGTGTTCAAGCTAACATAGCGCAAAATCTATGTCGATGACCCCCAATTTTTGTTGTTGTTCTGTTTTGCCCATCTCAAAAACTATCTATGTGCAAAATTATAGGAAAATCTATCGGTTAAATTTGCGCGAGCCCATTGCCTTAAAACGATTTAGTAACGCAATCAAACCTGTCCTCCTACTAGAAAAGTAGGATAAAGGTTGTTCAGTCCACAGGAAAGGAAAACTCCTGCGCGAAATAAGTAAGTGGGATTAGCTTGGAAATTTGGCGAGTCTTGAAATGTTCATCATTGAGCTCTAGAATACTTGCAAAGGCAACCCAATGAACGCACCAAGAACGTCTAGTTTTAATAGAAACAAAACTAGCAATCGTTGCTGTCACCCCCTTGCCACAGAGTGAATTTTTTAAACTTTCATGATCAAGGCTGTTTGAAAATCATTTTGCAGAAATCAAAATCGACTGTACAGCATGATGTAGCTCAGGAGTTGTATTAACGATGAAACTTGATTTTCTATTTTGTGAAATTTTGGAGTAAAGAAACGCAATTTACACGAATGGAAACATTTGTTTTGCTACCTAGCCTACCAAAACTAAACTTGGCAGTTACTTTTACGAAATATTGAAATTTCTTTCCGTGAAAGTTGGTTCTATATGAAAGACAAAAATGGATGACGCCGGCAAAAGCAGTCCAAACAAGTCAGTTTTGGAGGTACGTATACAATCTCAAGCTCCCGTATGTATCTCGGAATGCCAGATTTTTATTTAGCTTTCCCAGTAGTTAGATCAGGTTAATTGATACATGGTTCTGGGAATTTGGCTCAAATCTTAGCTCTCAATTTTCTTTAAATTGCAATTTTGTGAACATATAATTCTCGTAAAATTCCAACATGTTTCTAAATCGTCTTTCATCCTTATATTACGCGTAAACATCGAAAGTTTTAGGTTGAAAGCATAAGAATTGACGATTCTAGGCGAGTGTAATGGTGCGCCTTAGATGCGCTGTTTATTTCGATTGAGCCACCTTAAGATGATTTGTCTTGCAGCAAGCTTGGATGTGTCAATACTGGAAACCTTCCAAGTTAGTCGACAAAGCCCCCGTTTACTTCACGGCGTCCGAAAGCCGGACACTGATCTTTGAACAAAAACTTTTATAAAACAGGGGGCCAAAATGACTACTCATACTTCACACTATCTAGTCTCAAGGCTTTCATTACTGAACAGTATTGGTCTGGCTAGTTGGTCGATCGACGTTTAATTTTAAAAGATCAGAAAGCTAGAAGTTCATTCTTCCCGCCACGTCATCAATACCATGCAACACGGCACATTGTATTACATTAAATATCCTTCGAGAACATAGCTCCGAAAAAATACTAGGTTAATAAAGTATTTCCTGGCACAAATTAATACGTAAGACTTACTTAAACTGACGAAGAGCGGGAACAAGACGAAGGCACAACCATGATCCAAGTAGGTTCACTTTCGACTTAAGTAAACCAGGCAGCGCCTGGAAGTAAACACAGCTTTCTATGCAGACGTTGTCAGGGTCGTCACGACCTAAGTCTGAATGAGAGGCTAAAGTAATCAGAATGTAAATTTTTGTCATGCTTTGCGCACAAGAATAAATTTTTAAAACACAGGAAGCCCAAACTTTACTTGGTATTTATTCCACAGGTAGCCCAAGCTATGGTTCTGAATAGCTATATATAGAGAATGTATGGCAGATCATAAAATTACTTGTTGCTGTTGTTGTTGATTCTGTTGCTGTTGTTGTTGCTGCTGTTGTTGTTGCTGTTGTTGTTGTTGTAGCTGTTGTTGTTGATTCTGTTGCTGTTGTTGTTTCTGCTGTTGTTGTTGTTGTTGTAGCTGTTGATTCTGTTGCTGTTGTTGTTGTTGTTGTTCCTGCTGTTGTTGTTGTTGCTGTTGCTTCTGCTGTTGTTCTTGCTGCTGCTGTCCTGCTTGCTTTTGTTTGTTTCATCTAGGATGCTTTCTCTCCGCCATGGTGGCGAGCACGGATGTCGTAGTGGTTAGATTCCTCTCCTCTCACTGCGTACCGGGTTCGACCAACCAACCGACCCCCTGACAAACCAATCAAACAACTGACCGATCGACCAACTGACCAACCAACCGACCAACCAACCAACAACCAACCAATCATCCACCAAACTGACCAACTGACTGAATAGCAAAAAACAATTCGACAAACTAACTGGCCAATTGACCAACCAACCGACCGACCAGCCTTGGAACTTCTGCTTAAATAGTTTATTCGTTTGTTCAGTGTAAGTCAAAATAATATTGCTAAGAGATGCTAAAACATACATTAACAAAGATTTGCCAATAAAATTATACCATTTGGTACACAATTATGTAAATTCATTGAATATAAATTAAAACATGTTCTAAAAGTACAAGGGACATTCTAAAGTTGTTTTTTGTGTGGAAAAAATTGAGCTTATTCGGTACGATTTTGACATTTTGTCAAATCGCGCAGTAAAAAATGTCAAAATCCATGGAAACCTTTTGATTTTTTCCATTTTTAGTGAATGTCAATTTTCGGACATTTTTGCTACTATTTGCCATTTCATACAAGGAGTATAAATTTTTCAAAATGTCAAATTTTGTTAATAAAACTGAAATATCTAAAGTTTTTGATAAAAATTTGACAAAGTTGGTTAACGCTTATTACGTCAAAATACGTATAAATTGTGACTATATTTCTCTCTCTTTCGTAAAAAATGGAAAGATTCAATGGAAACTAGTCAAATATTGCCATATTTTATGTAAAACTGTGGGAAAAAAGGAGAAATAAATGCGTTTTTTACCGAAATCACAACTTCAGAATGTCCTGGGTAGTTTTAGAGCATGTTTATACTGGAACTGAACAAGGATCTAGCTAGCTACAATTTAGAAATGTTCTCAGTGGTGCTCTGGTGTCAGCTGAGGAAAGTACAAGACAGTTTTCCAAATCCTGTGCAACCTAGAAAAAATATGAAGTTGGAATAGGGAAAGTTTTAATCGTAAATTTTAGATGCAACTGACATTTGATAATAGATATTTAATGACATTTGTGCCAATTGGTCACGAGGATAAATTTTTATGATAGTTCATAATAATGTTATAACTGGATGAGATTGAAAGGTCAGAGGAGAAGGCCAGGGTGGATCTAGGGGTGTCCCGCGGTGGAACGGACACCCACAAAAAATCTAAGTACAAAATAAGTCATATCAGGATTAATGATGACGTCATTATATCGTCAGTTATTTCATTTCGGACACCCCCTTGCAAATTTGTGGATCCAACCCTGGTAGGGAAAAAAGAGAAAGGAAAAAGGTTGGAGTGAGGAGTTGCATGAGTAGACCAGCATGGTAAAGAGAGCAGAGCAGAGCAGAGCAGAGCAGAGCAGAGCAGAGCAGAGCAGAGCAGAGCAGAGCAGAGCAGAGCAGAGCAGAGCAGAGCAGAGCAGAGCAGAGCAGAGCAGAGCAGAGCAGAGCAGAGCAGAGCAGAGCAGAGCAGAGCAGAGCAGAGCAGAGCAGAGCAGAGGTGTAAAAATAGCAGAGGACATGACAGACCATGACAGGAGTTTTTATTTATGGAGGTATGTACCTGGATATTCTTCATCATGAAAGCAACTTATAATCCATTCACATTCGGCTTTTGTTTCCATACTGAAAACAACCCACAGCAATAACAATTTTAAGAACTCTCATTCTCCTGGCTGATGGTCATATCCTTGACCACCAGGCAATTAGCTAGGGTTCCCACTTATCTGGAAAAATAACATCCCTGACTTTTTCATGACCAAAAACCATTTTTTACTGACCACACTGAGTAAAGCACTTATTTTATGGAAAATGGTAGTTTGGCCACAGGAAGCCCAACTACGAATTTTGAATTTAAAACGATTTTTTGAAGGCTGAAAGAAATTCCCTGATGTTTCACTGACTTTTGGGTGAATTACAAAAATTCACTACCCAAAATCAAAATTCCCTGACAATTCCCTGAACTTGTATATGTGATCGTACCATACTGAATGGCCTCAGAAAAAATTAAACCACAATTAAACCCACATTGACGACCTACTCGCCATTAGAGTCTCCAGCAGCTCAGTGGTAGAGCGTCCGACTAGCATACGGAGGGTCGTGGGTTCGATTCTCATCTGGGGCTCAGAATTTTTTCTGAGTCCATTCAGTATGGTACGATCACATATACATTTCTTACTGAATCCTTGTTCGCCATTTTGATTCTGTCCCCTGTAACAATCCCAAGTGCCTTTGTGCCACATTCCTTGTACCCTATCCCCTGCTTGTTTCCAAAGTGGCGAATTGTCGTAACCTTTTGCTGATTGCATTTGCATTGCCCATAGTGCATTTTGATCTTGGTATGCAACATGCAATATGCAACAATCTTTCACCAACCTTTTATAGAATACATGTAGCTGTATTTATGAAATGACTTTGATATTACGCGCGCTCTGATTGGTCAAAAAGCCATGTTTTATGAGAGCATAATACATGCTCACGTCATTTTTTTTCTCTCTCGAAAAGTTAGTTATTTTATAAAAGCAATAAAAAACAGTTTTCCGTGTATTATACTCTGATAAAGACACTTGGGATGTCCGCTACGCGTCGTGGTTTCCTACGCTTCTCTTGTGTTCTCTCCACATCCCGCGTGTTTATCAGAGTATAATACACGGAAAACTGTTTTTTATTCCTTAAATAATGCATGGCTGATAAGTATGATTATGTATTCCTCACTTGACTCTGAAGATGACTTCCGCTCAGGTTGTCGAAACGTCAGTCACATCAAACAGTCCTTCTCAGAACGACATTCACCCCGATGATCATGTTTCTTCGACAAATATTGTTACTTCGATAAATATAGTATGATTATACCTGATAAGTGCACATCCCAGACTTTTTCCTTGACCATTTCTTTCGATATCACAACTAATTACTTTGCCATAAAGTTGAAGAAGCTCCTTTAGGTCCTGAAAAGCAACCAATCAGAAGAGAACAACACATCAAACAAACTCTACTCACATGTTGGGCACACAGAGCTCGAAACACTGACCAGAAGCGTAAACTCAACATTGATGAGAGGACAATGCATTAGGAGTGTTGCCACCCAAAAGTGCCAAATCCAGGCAGAGGTTTCTCTTGTAACGATCAAGAACAACAAAAACAAGAGCCAATGAAGCTAAAAGACTCAGCAAAAAAAGAAACGAAGGGACCTCTGCTAGCAGGGTATACATAAGACAAAAGTATGGAAATAATCCTTTTAAGAACACCCTACCTCTTCCAAGATAGCTTCTGGTAGATTACGCATGACTATGATGTGCGGATTATCAGATATTGTGTTTTTCTTGAAAACGAAAAGAAAAACAGGCACAAATAGAAATTCAAATGGATGAGAAATTGAAAGAGAATAAATGGATAAGTAAATGAACGAATGGATGAATTAATGGACAAATTGGTAGTTGGATAAGTGGGTGGATGGATGGATGGAAGAATCGATGGATGGATGGAAGAATGGATGGATGGGTAGGATTGGATGGGTGATATGGGTGATTGGTGGCTGGATGGACAGATGGATGGATGGATGGATGGATGGATGGTATTGGATGGATGGATGCATGGATGGATGGATGGATGGATGCCATTTGATGGATGAATGGATGGATGCATGGATGGATGCATGGATGGATGCATGGATAGATGGACAGACAGAAGGATGGATGGATGAAATTATGGATTGATGGATGGATGGATGGATGGAAGGATGGATGGATGAAATTATAGATTGATGGATGGATGGAAAGATGTAACTGTTGATATTAAAAACAGATATGGATGGAGTGGTGGATGAATGTAGGGATGGATGATGGACAGATTGACCCCATGGATTGATGTGTTGGTGGATGTCGAACAGAAGAAATTAAACATGAACGTAAAACTTACTTTCGGTAAAGATTTAGTTGAATTTTTATCTCTCCCACTTTCTTCACAGGCTTGTGCAAAGGAATGAAGGTCTTGTATCGTTTTCTTGCTTGACTCTGGTAAAGAACTTAATGAAGGCCAGTTTGAATCTGAGTCTGTAGGTGATGGTGTTGATGACGATATAGCTTGACTTGTATTCTTTCTATTTTTAGCAGAATTCTTTGGTAAACTAGATGGTGACTGTTTCATAGACGCTGCTACTGATTGTAATGATGGAAAATGGCTTGTGCTCTGATGTGGAAAATATACAAAGCAATATCACTCACAATGTAACTCACCACTGTTTTCAAATGCTATACACACAGCTGATCGAGTCAGGGTGTTACAGGGTGCAATTTTGTCCTGAAACTTGTTTGCGACACAAGTTTTGGTTGTACAAGTTTAAGCAAATTTACTTTTCGTGAAACTTTCACATGACGAAAGGGGTGTTGCATGGTGTAGTTCGTTCTGAAACTTGTCTCGCGACGCCATTGCACACAAGTTTCAAGTTGTTTCCTTCTTCGTGTACCATACAGTGTACGTAATTCAATAGAAACCTATTGCATTTTCTTTCTTTCTATTATATAACTTGGAGTCCTTCTTTGTGGCTATTGAATTACGTAGACGCTGTTTGTGGTACACGCAGAAGCTCCCTAAAAGTTTCATAATGTAACCTTTAAAGTTTGTTTGAATTTTCTGACTTTAAAGTACTTCATGTATGGTATAGAAATGTGACCAGCAAACTATCAGTTAAATACGCACATGTATTCCAAGTAAGTCTTTCCTGGTATTTTTTTCCTTTGGTAGTCTTGCTGGCCCGTGTGACATAAATGAACGAAGCTCTCCTCTCCCTCTTCCTTGAGGGGCTGTTGTTTTGCTTTTTTTTTCTCTAACAACGGCAGCTTTAGGTAATTTTAATGATGAAATGTCTCGAGTGATGTCTAATTTTCCTCTCCCAATGCCTTTTATCTTGGTAGACTCCTCGGGAACTTTAGAGGACAAGACTTCTATAAAATAATCTTCATCCCAATGTTTATCCGCCATCTTGAAAGTTTACAAATAAGGACACAGGAAGCCCAAATTTGGTATTCTCGCTTTAATCAATCAGTTTTAACCAATAATAATCTGTAATAATAATTTGTAGCCAAAAATAATTAGGATATGCTATTTACTCTACTTTAGATTTTGAAAAAAAATAAAGTGATAAATAGTTACATTTATTTTGCCATTCAATGTAGCCACTGTAAAGATGCAGAAGTTGGGCTTCCTGTGGAAATACTAAAGAAAGCTACGCCAAATTTTTGATTATGGGGGGTGGGGTAAACTGACTTTAACTTCGAACAGAATTAACTCAAACTAGCTTTCTATTTTATTACTCTTTGTCTTTATTTAAAAACCAAAATGTCATATAGTGGAGTTTTGTTTCTTGAAATATAAATATAGTTAAACCACAGATTTTTTAGGAGACATTTTAAAATTAGTTTTTGTGGGGAGGGGTGTTAGTATTCTGCAGCAGACAGTCTGATCAACATGGCGGCCAAGTAAGATAAATTTTATTTGAAAACCAAAACCAAAATACAAAATCTCTAAGGATGAAATGACGATATAAATATGACTACAAGATGGTTTCAACATCTCTGGGTCCAGGGAAACCGTTTATTTCGTCCTAATGCGTTACATACGGTCAGAATTATTGGAAAAAACAGACAGTTGTGTAATTTGTCTGCTGCAGTTGAACAATCCTGTCCAAAGACTGATGTAAAGACGCAGAAGAAATCAAAGGCTAAAAGGCAGGAGGTTAATATAACACTTGATTTGACAGATGAACAATCTCAGGTGAGGTTTGGTATTCTGAGAGATATTATTTTGCTTTGAGAATTTTTTTTACCGGTGAAGTATTTCCTTCTTGATATAAGCTTAAGCTTATAGTGAGAGGAGTTGCCCCTTCCACAGGCAAACTACTCTGATAAAAATGAAAACACAATATATTTGAGCGTTCGTTTGGCTTTTCTTAAGTAGTCTTTTGTGAACAATTATTTTTATTTCCTTATTAATCCTGCAAAATAAGGATAAAGGACTCTAAATGCTGGAAAGGAATTATGTTTGAGAAACTGCTGTGTCAAATGCTCTGTTTGTACATACATCTATTAACTATGGTTTGTACAATTAGTATGAACCATGAAAATTTTTGACAAGTTTTGACATTTGGAAAACCATAAAAAGACTTATTTTCACTTTTACATTAGAGTCCCATGTCCACGCCTCCAACAAAACTCAAAGAAATTAATGACATTTTTGTAGGACATTATAAATGAGCTGAACACAAGAACACTGGAACAGTTGACAAACACAAAACATATTGGTAAAAATAAAGCAGAGGCATTAGTCAATTACAGAGATGAAAATGGACCTTTGACGAGTCTGTTGGAGCTCAAAGACATCAAGGGATTTGGAAAAGGGTTTTTTAACTGGCTGGAGGAGAGTGGTGAATTGCCGGCTACGACAAAAAAATTCTCTAGACAGCATGAAGTATTGAATGCTGTTGTTGCTGAGGAGCAGAAAAATGTAAGTGATGTAAATGAAAGAAAATGGTAATTATGATGATGATGATACTGATACTGATGATGATGATGATGATGGTGATGATGATGATGGTGATGATGATGATGGTGATGATGATGATGGTGATGATGATGATGATGATGATGATGATGATGATGATGGTGATGATAATGATGATGATGATGATGGTGGTGTTGATGATGAAGATGATGATGATGATTATAAGATGGTGGTGATGATGCTGATGATGATAACGTTGCTGATTATAGTGATGATGATGATATTGAACCTGATGCTGATGTTATTGTTTTTGATGATAATAATGGTAGAGATGATGTTCATAGTGTTACCTACATGTAACATATGAAGTTGATAGTGACAATGATGTTTAATGATGATGATAATGAAAATGATTCTTCTATCTCAACAGAACATCCAGAACATAGTATCAGTAGACATTGGGTTGCAGAATGCTGCCTGGATACACATGGATAGGGAGTGTAATGTACTTGCCTGGCGGCAGGCATATATCTCTAAACCAAAACCATATAACCCAGCACTATTGAAACCACAGGTATGAAATAACAGCACAGTGCTTATTGTCAATAGTCTCTTTCACAGTTCCCTGTGTCATCTTGAAAGGTGCCTTAGCATTGAAGCAAGATGAACAGTGACCTCGTAATGTCATATTCTATTAGATACCTTTTTTAATACCCTGGACAATTATTCACGTCTGTAAATCATTGCAACTAGGTCACCTCATGTCTCACTTCAATGCAAAGGTAAGCTATCTTTTAAGATGGCGCAGGGCCAGTGTGTAAGGGACTATAATAATTGATACACAATGTTATATTAGTTTCCAAAATACTGCTGTGTTCATTCATTACAGACTCATTTACTCATGCAGGGATAGCCTCATTTCAGTGCCAAAATATTGACAAATACCAACTTTAAAGTAAAGAATGCACAACTTCAACAATGCAAACATTTTGAAATTCCATGGACCTTCACTGGAACACATGAATTTATTTATAAAATTTTAAAAATTTATTCCACTTTACCACTCTGGGGTGGACGGAAAGCCTTACAGGTCTAGGACCCAATTACAAGGCAACCGATAGATCGAATTAGAATATGAAAGGTGATTTTTGTGGAGGGAGGAAAACCGGAGAACTCGGAGAAAAACCCTCGAAGCACAGGAGAGAACCAACAAACAACTCTACTCACATACGACACTGAGCTCAGCGAGGCTCGAACCCTGGTCGCATTGGTGAGAGGCGAGCGCTCGCACCGCTACGCCACCTATACAAAATTGAGACTCCATCCTTAACAGATCAGAGAACTTACTGAAGTATCATCTGATTCCATTGAGGATGTTTTTCATGTTTTTGACCTTAAATCTCCTCTCCTGAAGTGAGAATAACATAAAAAATTAAATTTCTTTTGTCCCTCCCTTGCAATCTTCATTTGAATCCATCAATGATTAATATTCAATCAAATTATTTGTGTTGTCACAGATCCAAGCATTTGTTGACTCTCTTCCCAAAACAGATGCATATATTGTAGAAATGCAAAGCCACAGAGTTGGTAAACATGCCGTTGCTTTACTTCCATTTGTTCTTCACCTCCGCATTATGGAAGCAATGATCCACTGCCTCCTCCCGCCACCAGTAATCCCTCTCGACCCCCACTACACCTCAAAATACTTTGGGCTTCCTACTGGGCATGCTCAAAAAAAGAAGGCTGCTGTCAGCTTAGTACAGAGTTTATTTCTCGAACGACAAGAACTTGCTATTGAAGAAGAATGTGAAAGCTTTTTAAAAGAAAAATCTGGTTTGGAAGGGAGTGAAGCAATTGTAGAAGGACTAGTTGGGAACCCTGTGTCATCTGATGGACAGGATGGACAGACAATTGAAGATGGAGAACTAGTTGTTCCAAATTCAACATGCCCTAATTTCAAACTACAAATTTCAGGAGAACTCATTGAGTATTTCCAATCATGTAAGAAGAAGGATGACTTGAGTGATTGCCTTTTACAAGCATTGGCATTTTTTAATTTATTGTCAGAAAGTGAAAACTAATCTTGAATTTGGCCTCGTTTTTCTTTGAGGTTTCTCATTTTTGGTGGGTTACCTGTGGTATCCTCTCTCCCCAACCTATCCTCCCTCCTTTATCGCACAGGGATACCAAACTGTGCTAAAGAAAGTAAAAGAAAAGAAAGGCCAGCAAATCAGGTGGTTATCTTGAATTCTGAGAATGTAGTCTGGGTCATCCAATTACTACCAATGTCACTGAAGTGGGTTGTTACGCAAGAAAAACATGTCACGGTCATGCCCTAAAATGTCTATGACTCCGCTGAAAAACATCAAGGTTTTAGTCTGCATTCCTTTCTCCATGGGTCAGCATCCTTTTGATGACTTACAGAGAAGAAAATTAACAAAAGGATTATCAACCTGTGGAGAAAGGAAAGCAGACTAAAACATTGACGTTTGTCAGCAGAGTTCTAGACGTTTTAGGGCGTGCCTGTGACATGTTTTTCTGATGTGACAACCCACTTTGGTGTCATCCATAGTATATTTAAGTTACATTTCAGGGGGCAGATCCAGAGGTGGGTGCAGGGGGTGTGCACCCCTCAGAGCAACTTTGTCCCCTATTTTGAAGATACCAAATACAAAATAAATAATATTCTTTCTTTGATTTTGTGGGTTTCACCCCTTCCCCGGGCTGACTTAGTGCCCTGTACCCCTCCCTGAACAAAATCCTGGATCTGCCTCAGCATTTGTAGTGCAAGATGATTGGTTAAGACATAATCCAAATATGGTCAAAGCCATTCTGAACATAGACCCCTTTCATGTGACATCAAAGCAGCTCAATTTGGGGGACAAAACAAAAGAATTTCCTGATTGCACCTATTTTTTTGTCCAAATTAAGCTGCATTCTGACGTGCTGCAAGGGGTCTATTGGAAAGCCTTGATTAGCAACTGAACTCTTGGCTATGTTGTGAAATATGCGACCTTCGAAACTGTGAAATTAACATGTCACGAAAATTTTATGTAATAAGGTATAAAAATTTGTCAAAACATTTTACGATTAGATAACATAATTTGTTTACTGATATAAAAAATAACTTCTATAAAACAATCATTCATCCATCCAATGATTAATCATTAATTAAACAGCTCAGATTTACAGGGAGTTAATTATTCATTAATTAGTATGGATAAAAAGTTAAATTTTACACCGTAAAAAATAAGAGAGATCACTTATTAAGTAAGTACTAAGTAAGTGATCTCTCTTATTTTTTACGGTGTAAAATTTAACTTTTTATCCATACCGTTTCATTAGAAACACCGACGCAGCCCACACTAGCTTACCGCTAGTTATCATCTCTTTATTCATTAATTAATTAATTTATTCATTCCTTCTCCTTTCCTTGTTCAGTCAGTTAGTAGAATATTTGTTGGCCTGCCATTTACTGTAATATGCAAAAACGTTTGCTTTCTGTTATCTAATAGTTAACCAATAGAAAACGTTTGCCGTGTTTACATAGCCTGATATAAACACGAGGGAAGTTTGGGAGATATCGAGAGCTGTTGCGTAAAACCGAGCCGCAGGTTTACACAGAGCTCAAGACTTCTCCCAAACTTTCCCGAGTGTTTGTATCAGGCTATGTAAACACGGGAAAACGTTTTCTATTTGTTTTATAAAATATTGAAATTGCCGTGTTTACATAGCCTCATGTAAACACGGCTATCAGCCAATCAGAGCCTGCATTATATCTGAACTATTTTATAATGCTATTTAATTTATACTTTCCATGGCATTATTATATGCACTCTACGATCAAAATTTATTCTGGTCTAGCTTTGGTACACCCATGTTCCCCATTATGCACAGTTTTTCATGTTAGATCAGAATGCCCTATTCACCACTTTCACATGCTTTGCATTCTTGGGGGGCAACAGGGAGACAAAATCGTTAATATTACCATGAAGATTAATGAGAATTGAAGAAAAAACATATAAAAAACACTTATGCATCTACGATCTATCAGAATCTATCAGAATTCACAACCCCCCCCCCCCCAAATTCCAACAGGTTTACGCGCAAAAGTATTGACATTTCTTGGTAAGTCCATACATTGTCTGTAACACCAAACGTTTCATTCTCCCATGCGTGTGGAATTAACTCTGATTAAACTGATACTGAATTTTTCAATGATAATAGCAAATACACTCAACATCTGCATGAAAAGTTTTAAATTTTTGAATATTTTTTGCTATTGTTGCCTCCCCCCCAAACGCAAAGAATTATGGGAATGTGAAAGTGGTGAATACTCGCTATCTCATCAACGTTTGACACCTGTGATCACTTATTCATCCTCTAATCTTTGCCCTCGTGCGAAGTTCAAAAAAACTTGCTCCAGTGACGTCTGACTAATGGTATAATCCTCGATGTTATATTCCTGCTTAATCCTCTCGATTTCCCCAAATATTTTAGCCCAGGATATCCTAGTATCAGTTATATGATAATGTACCATTCCAAGATGTTCATCCTTTAGAATGGTCCCAGGAAACATCTCCTCGATATACTCCTTGAGTCTTGGTAGTTCTAGTGGGTCGGCTATTTTTAGTATCAGGGTGTAACCTTCGCCAAACTTTGTCTTGAGGTGTTGTGGACTACCAAGACACTTGAGTCGACCGTTGACCATGATAGCAAGACGTGTGCAGAGAGCATCGCATTCTTCCATGCTAGAATTACAAAAGAAGAATCAGAAGTTACTAGAATGGAACGTTTTTAGTGATATCTATATTTTTTATTTTTGGTTTTGTTTCTTTATTGTTTCTAAGGTTTTTATTTTTGTTGTTGCTGCTGCTGTTGCTACTGCTGCTGTTGTTGCTGTTGTTACTGCTGCTGCTGCTGTTGTTACTGTTGTTTTTTGCTGTTGCTGCTGTCGTTGCAGTTAACGCTGTTGTGCAAACGTTGCTATCACATGCA
>JALHLI010000168.1:0-41067 GCA_023349425.1 Anthopleura sola | reverse complement strand
ATGGATCGAAGCTCTCAAAAAACACCACGCTAGCAAAACTAAGGAAAATGCTGTCACAGAAGAATAGCACGCCACAAAAAAATATAGTATAATAGTATACATAAAGAGAATACAGAATACACCCCCCCCCCCCCCCCAAAAAAAAAAAAAAAAAAAAAAAAAACACGAAAATACTAAGGTATTCACTCTTATGTTTATGCTAACATTAATTTTATAAAGTTCCCCTGGTTACCTGCGTTGGGTTGTTATATCCTTTGGTAATGTCTTTTTTTAACATTTAATTTGTTGCACTACTCTCTAGCTAGCTTCCCATTTTAGTATTTTCACTTCACTTTTACTCTGTTGAATGATTTTTTGAATTTTTTTGAATTTTGATGTTGTAAGATATTTTTAAGATAACATTTCTATCAATAAAGAAAGCTCTAGTAATATTATTCAAGGTATTTCCAATCCAATCTTTTCTTTGATGTTACTATAGGTAACGAATAAATTAAATATTCACGTGCTCCAAACACTAAAACGTTGACTCGAGTCAATTGTGTGTGACAGCAGAAAATGAACGCACGAAAAAACATTCATTATAAACGCGCGTTTCCAAGTTTTATTTCGTTTTTATTTTTGGTTTGTTTGTTTGATTGTTTTTTCTCTTTCTTTCTTTCTTTTATCTTTTTCTTTTTCTTTTTCTTAATTTATATAACAGCTCTTGCAAGCTGTTTTCACCACTAAAAAGACAAACACATCATCCTGGGTAAGTGCTTCAACAAGTCCTATTGTCTAGTATATTCTAATAATGTATATTCGATTCAATCAGTTAGTGTCACGCGCACCGCAAAAGGTATTCTATAATGGCTCGTCTAGCCCTGAAGGCGTATCACAAGGCGTATCACAAGTACTTTGACATTCACGTCGCCCACACATGACTCCCAACCCAGCCCCAGGACGGGGAAAATCACATAAAAGAAATCTTAATACGCTTTTTGAAAGCTATTAAGTCTTAAGTTATTAGTATTAAGAACTGGGCCTATATATACTAGTAATTCAAGTTGAATAAATAATTGCTCCAAGCTTCAATGCTCAACATTTCACCTTCCTTTATGTAACTCTACACAAGTACCCCTCCCCTCCCCTCTTCATTTTGGTCGCCAAAGCAATATTCTATCCAGTTTAGCAGCCCATTGGCTTGGAGTGCACGAAGATATTCACGACGAAGGTTAGATAACGAGGCCACAAAATTCACCAGAAGCTGAGCTCGAGATCTTCTAAACAGAAGCGGTGAGTATGGTCCTATCAGTATCATGTTTGTCTTGTATGTTATTTGAATGAAGTGCAATTAATATAAAGAGTAATTCTGATTTATTTACCGGATAAAGTGAACAGTTAAGTTTCGTTTTGATTAGACTAATCATTTTGCAGTCAAAACTTGTGAAGCGTCTCTTCCAAGAAGTAGAATATAATTCTTCTGCAGAACTTTGAATATTTTTTCTTATAAGATTAAGAAAGGTATACAAAGATTCTTCAATACTGCTTCATGTGTAACTGTGCCTCGACAATTCCAGTTACTTGTTGTTGTTTTTTCGATTAAACCTGATGGGAATTGATAATGGTTCAGTATTCATGTGGTCAAACAAGTAACTGAGCTACGAATGTGCGGTGTCTCACGCCTCACGTTTTGTCCCATTCTGGAGTCGCTATTCCAGAGAAAACTCGAACCTCCTACCATTCTGCTTAGCTTGGCAATACTGTTTGACCGAATACTGAAATACTATAAATCTCACACATCAAAACAACCCAGCAAGCAAACTGCGTTCGACATGTTGGAACACAGTTTGACCTGCTTTGACTTCAGCTTTTTGTGTTGTTATACATCAGTCTTGTAAGCCTGTTCTGTATAAACAATTCGCCTTGTTTAAAGTTTACCGCGGTAAACAGTATCAGAAATCATTCTTACCCACAAAGAAAGTATAGTTCTTAATGATTTATGATTTAATGGGATGTTTCAACGACCGTTATGTTGTTAGTAGCGTTGAAATTATTGTTGTTACCATTCAAATCATTAGATTTGATGTCTTCTTTCTGTGATGGTAAACTTGCACGATGGTTAAGTTTATCTACTCGACTATTATTTATTCATTCCTCTATTTATCAAACAGTTGAAGATTAATTCATGATTAATTAATTAATATATATTAATTACTGATTAATTACTGACTCGCAGTAAGTATAAAGTTAGAACTCCTTCCTTTGGTAAATAACACATTCCTTGAATAACAGCTCACAGGTAAATCTAAGGATTTAATTAATCTTTTATTAACCGACTAATGATTATCTCCTGTGGTGACACACTGAGTTAAGAAATATAGACACCATTCACTCAGTGGGGAGCTTAAAGGCTTATATTCAAGTATATGTATTTGTTGATATTTTTTTTTTAAACAAATGATGAATGTTCGATTAATTGCGGATACTTTTTGAGATAAGTGTCGCGTGGAATACCGTTACAAGTCAAGCGGAAGAGAAGTTCGAGCACGTTTATGACCTAAGGTACTGATCAACTTTCGAAACTCAAAACATAGCGGAAAAACTGTCTGACTGAGTTTTAAACTATTATTCTTTATATGTAGGACGCTGTAAATTCGTTACTCGTGAAGATCATTGCATTCGTCTACGCATTCATCAACCTATTGATTGATTATTGATTCAATGATCCATCCATCCATCCATTCATTTATCCATCCATTCATTTATCCATCCATTCATCCATCCATCCATCCATTCATTTATCCATCCATTCATTCATTTATCCATCCATCCATCCATTCATTTATCCATCCATCCATCCATTCATCCATCCATCCATCCATCCATCCATCCATCCATCCATCCATCCATCCATCCATCCATCCATCCATCCATCCATCCATCCATCCATCCATCCATCCATCCATCCATCCATCCATCCATCCATCCATCCATCCATCCATCCATCCATCCATCCATCCATCCAGTCATTTATCCATTTATTCACGCATGCATACAGGCATCATTTTATTTTTCAATCCGTTTGCTCAACCAGACCATTCCATTCCTGAGGTTGTTAACCCAATTAAGTTGCCATCTGGTAATTATATATAATTGTATGATTTATGCATGGTGCTGCCAGTTAGCATCATGCATAGTCTAAACATTTCAGGGACGCCGACCAAGAACAAGAAAATTTTAAATCAATAACCAGAATACTATTTTCATCAAATTTTTCATTAAAGAAATCACTCTCCTGAAGCACATAATTCACATGGTTAGACTGAATAACAAGCATATGATATTGATGCTACTAACCCGTGCTCAATGATCAAATTTCCTTCCTATTCTTTCAGTCATGTGCTTGGCTACACGTCTTTAACCCTTTCGGCGCCATAGGCAACTGTAAATATCTATTTTCATTCTAAAAATTGCTATTTTTTATCACAGAAGGACTTGGCCGTTAATAACGATCGTTTACTGAAAAATATATATCTGTGGCTTTGTTTGTTTTTGAGAAATATTTTTTTTAAACTTTTTACTTCAAAATTCCAAAAATAAATATGGCGGTGGAGTGTAACATTGAAATAACTTATGGCGCCGAAAGGGTTAATATTATATGTCAATAACAATGATTATGGACCTTGTTCACACGATACCATGTTTATATATTCCCATGAGAAAGTTTATCCCCGCATAACCTCGTCCTGAAACGCTCGAATGCGAGGCTAAGCAAGGAAAATCCAAGATGGCTATCGCGTGCAAGGTCCATATGCCAAGGTCCTAAGTTCAATTATATATGGGTAATATGAGTGGAAGATTTTTGCATTGCTGAAAGACTATATATAGAACGACTTTCAGACTTGGGAATCAAGGGTGTCGTAGCGTATCGTAGTGTATTCGCCTCTCATATTTTTCTACCAATCTTTTTATGAGCTATAAAATTAAAATTTGTGATGAAAAAATTAATTATTGATTTCGTCAAAACAATTGAACGATGCACACAAACTGCGCAAATAAACTCGGCAAACAAGACCTGCTTGTGTACAGTGTATACAATCCCACATCATGGCATTGTGATTACAACATAATATACTTGTCGATAATGAAGTAGTGTATTACTCATTTAGAAAAAAAAATTATTGAATTGGAAGAATGAGTGAGAATGCCAATCGTGCACCAGCATATGTAAGGCCCGATTTAGACGTCGAATTTCATAATATATATAAATATATAATAATATAATATGCAAATGAACTCAAACAATAGGTTTTGCTCATTTACATTAGATTCCTCACATGTGAAATTCGACGTCTAAATCGAGGTAAATATTCACCATATTCACTGAGCCTGAGGTGAATAATTGTTTTAGTATAATTTAAGACTTGAATATCAGAGAAAACTAAGACGAAATTTAGGATAAAAAAGAGTTTTAAGTATCACTTCCGTTCTGGTAAACTTGGCTGGACCAACTACCAGGAGTCTAAGAATATATGAAAAACTAATATTGATGGAGCCGGAAATGTCACCCCTCAGAATGTTGGTAAACAATTTGGCAAATAAGAAGCTGGGTAGTATTATACAAGCCGTTTTAGGTCTTCGGCAACCCCATGCTTTAGTGCACGCACGTCTTCTCTTTAACTTGAGTCGTGACTGTCCTTAATACCTCCATCTCAGATAAGCAGACTTGGTTCGTTTCTTGGCATTATTTAACCGGTATGAAAAATAATTTCTCGGTGTTTTCGAATTTTCTTGCCAGTGATGTTTTGTTTGTTTCATTGCCTTTCCTAATTCAAATTTCATCCATATAGAAATTTATATTTGCTATAATTTTTGTTACAGTGAAAGTATATGTTTTCTTACATTCCTATTCAATTCTATCCTAAGTTATGGCTGAGGTGTTACCTCAAGAGACCGCGTTGATTATAGAGGGTGAGTCGAGGGAGATCAGCGCTGATGGTGAGTAACCATATATATATATTTACACTAGAATGCATTTTTGGGGCATTGGCAAATAAAAATTTGAAAGTCGATCAGATAAAAAATTTTGTTTTAGAAGTCGACTCGCCGAAAGAGTTCTATTTAATAAGTCATTGCTGTCAGATGTTCTTAGTGAAATTTGACCCTGATACACCCCTATAAATAAGGCCTAATGTCTTGCATTTCACACAAGGTGATTTTAAAATGAGAAAAAAAGTTGCAATGCATTCTGGTAGTTGTAGTAAAATCACACCAGATTTTGACTCTATTCTGTCCCAGGTTACTCGTACAAGATTGTCCTCTACACTGGCGACACCTGGAGAGCTGGAACCGATGCCAATGTTCTTATGACCATATTTGGAGAAGATGGTGATTCTGGCCAACTTCTGCTGAATAATTCTGGAAACGTCTTCCAGAGAGATTGGTAAGAACATATTGATGATAGACGTGGTTTTTACCATGCGGAAGGACCTCATTTGAAAGTTGAATGCAACCAGCTGACCTGAGAAAAAATATAAGCCAATCAGAAACGAAAAATTTTGCAAAAACTGAGGTGTCATCCTTAGTAGCCAGAAGACTCCAGAAACGGTTAATTCTTTATTTTATTTTCTCATTAAATGATGAATATCATATAGATTTTATGCAAAATATTAATAACCTCTCCTGAAAATCTAGATTTATATTCAGATATAAATCTTTGTTAGTCGATTTTCGCTGGTTTCATGACACCTCAGTTTTGCAGTGACGTCATTTCTACGTCACTATATCAGCTGGAAGGAATTTTATTAATTTCAATTTTAGACCACGTAAACGTACCAATTCCCTTCAATTTCTTCCCAATAATTCCTTCATTTTCGGATTTCCGATAATATGAATGCATCTCAAACCAAGAATTAGACTTCTTTCAAGCCGACCTCTCTGCGTGAGACTCAGAGTCATGCGCGAAAGAAGTGGGGGAAAAAAGTAAATATTGAAATTGCTAATGATCCGGGTTGAGTTGCCTGTGCGTGAGCTGGCTAATACGGAGACGAAGGACTTAGCGAAAGTTTAACCAAGAATTTAATTGTATGAGTTTTGATTTGGGAAAACATCGCGCAAAAGGTAATACTGCATGACATGAACATCTCATAAAGTGACATCCAATATGCTTTCATTTTATTTTCCAGTGCCGACAACTTCAAAATCGTTACCACTTCTTATCTGGGTCGGATCAAAAAGATTATCGTCGCACACGATAACGCAGGGCTCAGTCCATCTTGGTTTTTGAATAAGGTGATTAAAACAGCAAATTATGTTTAAAATTTTCTCAATAAAAAATGTAATATTTCGCAATTCAATGGTCTTTCCAAGCTCAAAAGAAGATAAGAAATAATCTCGTGGTACATAGGATTTTTTTGGGAAAGAATTTGTGGACAATGCCAAAACGCTATGCCACCTTGCGTCCTCAAATAACAGCAACAAAATCTTATGCACCACCACAACATGGACAGATGTCGTTTTCTCTTGAAGTTTTAAAATTAAATGTATCTATGTACAGCTACAGACACACCACCTACGGTGCAACATTGCACGCAGTGTTGAAGGCAATCGATGTTGCGAGCCATGTTACACGATGCAATTTGTTGCACGTACGATGTTGTTGAAGGAGAAAACAATTCTTCAGAAACATTGCTTGCAATATTGCGCGCAATGTTGCAACGTGTGTTGCGCCTTAACGGTGATATATTTAAAGGTTTTTATATATTATCATCATTATTATTATTATTATTATTATTATTATTATTATCATCATCATCATCATCATCATCATTATTATTATTATTATTATTATTATCATTATCATTATTATTATTATTATTAAATGTTTTTAACGTTGCCTTTAATGATGTTTCTAGGTGACTGTGGAAGATGTGAAGTCTCGTGAGGTGTTTGAATTTCCTTGTAAACGCTGGCTTGCCAAAAATGAAGACGACGGGCTCATATCACGCGAACTGTTCTGGTCTATTGTTAAAGTGAAGGAACAAGAAAAGAGGGACAGTAAGTAAATTTTAGTCATAAAACCACAGGGAGCCCAACATTATTAGATTGTCTCTTTATCTGGGAAACTAATTGTACAGCTAAAAACCTTCAAATATTATCGATACCCTGTAACAACCTCTTGGCTGGGTAACTCAGAGATCGAATTGGAATCGCATTGGAATTTTGTGTGTTTGGTTTTGAGTAGAGGAGAACCGGAGAACCGGGAAAAAAACCCTTTATTTAAGGGAGAGACCTAACAAACTTTACCACCAAATATCGATCTTTTTTTTTTAATTTTACATTTTCTTTACATATTTATTGGGCATATAAGAATAAAAAGATTACAAATGCTATCTACGCTACCCAATGGGGAAAGTGCGAACGGGACTCTAAGTCCCATGCTAGGCGCTTCCCTTTGAAATAACAATAAAAAGGTGTAGGAAATATAGAATTACATCTGAAACTGATAGTACAAATCTAAATAACACTAAAACTAAACTGAAAGAATTCTAACTTAAGAAAGAATGCTAGCATCATCTGTGACAAGGACACTGGCGTACTAGAGACCATGTGCATGTTAAGTCTACATGCTTTGCAATAATGTATCGATGGGATTTTCAACAGAGCAAAGCTCCAATAAATGCTTCCCAAATGCTTCTTATATATCTTACTACTAGTAGAAGAAATTTAAAATAACGATATGAATTTGCTGTATCTGATCTATTAGATTACCATTACACTATCAATATCTACACTGGAAGTGTGTGGGGAGCTGGGACCGATGCTAACGTCCACATCACCATATATGGAACTGACAGCCGTTCCAAGAAGTACAAGCTAAAGAACAAAGGACATAGCACTTTTGAAAGTCGCATGTAAGTCACTCATCATTCTAAAGTGCCTATGACACATCTGAATATATTTTCAGTATAGATTCTACATGAGGCGAGCTGTTGACTGGCCAAAAAAAAAATAGTTAGAGTGATGCGTCTTGAAGTTATAAGGGTTTTTTAAATGCCATATGCTAATGACTGCGACGTCATCGGAGTCATCATTTAATATACAAAACTTAACTGCTACAGATAAGTTGAGTTTGGAATGCATCACTGTTTTACCTATAAATCTCATACAAATTATTGAAAATTAGTTTTCCCATAGTAGTAATTGTTTCGAATTACAAGCAACAACTAATAAACATAAATGACTCTCTGACGTCACAGTCATTAGCATATGGCATGGAAAACCCTTTGTAACTTCAAGACACTGTTTTGAAGGTCGGGCCGCAGTATCTCTTACTTAAAAACATTTCAAACGTATTATTCCAAGACTTTTGTCAACGACTGTAGCTTTATTCTTGTCTATGTGTTTTTTTTTTCAGGAAAGACACGTATAAGATTGAGACCAAAAAACCCCTAGGGACCCTGTATAAGGTTCGCATTGGTCACGATAACACGGGGCTTGGCCCAGGATGGTTCTTGGACAAGGTATGAATTGTAAAACATTGATCTATAAAAAGAGCGCGCATGCAAGTCATCCCAAGAGAAAATAGGCTTCTGCAAGACTTCGTTTTTTCGAAGCTCAAGGGAAGATCTCGTGGCACTTAGGGTTACGGGACAAAAGTATAAGACACGAGATAAAAAAGCTTTTGTATTTTAAAGAAAGGTCTGAACCCAGGTGAATGTATATTTATCGAAGTAACAATATTTGTATTATGATCATCCGGGTGATCATAAAACAAAGTATTGTTTCTTCGACAAATACTGTCACTTCGATAAAAAACGCTTTGCTATTTCTCGACACTAAAGTCAACCCGCAGCCCTATGGGCTAAGAGCTCATCATCAGTTTGCCTTTGAACCTTGCAAAGGCAAATTCTGCAATGGCTTCGCAGCAGACTAGCGATATATTTTGTACTGTATTTGTTTTTGCAATGCAAAACCTTTATCGAAGCCTGGCTGTTACCAAGTGCAGGAAAGTACATGTTTCGAATCCAGGCGTGAAATTGTAAGCTTGAAGTCGCGACAAAATAGGGTTAAACTCTTGGTTGTCATCAAAGTGCATGTTTCCATGACATTGTCGGAAAACACGAAGTTTCCAAGGGCACGTGGCCATATATGGATTGTCATGGAAACGCCATGATTGACGTCAACAAAAACGTACTTCATTGCGACGGCTTCGCGATTGGGAAGCATTGTAAGAGGTCCTTTTTACGATCATTAATTTCAGATCGAAGTAGAGGATGACATCACTGGTGAAATAGTCAACTTTGCCTGTGGTAAATGGTTATCTACAACCAGTGAAGATGGTCTGATATGTCGTGATCTGATGAGAGAAGGATTTTTCGAGGAAGAACAACCTTCCCTTGAAAGTAATTAAAATAGATTAAAATTACACTGATTAGATTAGAGTAGCACCAGTTTAAACGTCGATCTTCTCATGAGCCGAACCTAATGACACTAAAATGACCACCGCTTTATCCATTGTTTTCAATGCGTTCGGCTCATGAGAAGATCGATGTTTGAACCGGGCCTCAACAATACAGTCTTGAATAGGCTAATGACGACACGAGTGAAAAACGCACTGCGCATGCTCGGAAGTTCGTCGGGTTTACAATGAAAACCATTGGAGATTTACGATCGACATTATACTGAGGGTCATTGGCCTTTCCGTGGTTGCTCGAAAATTTATAACGAGTAGGAAGCGCGCTGAACTGACACGCGTGAAAAACGTCTGCGCATACTCTAAGTCCGTATACAAATTAGTCGAAAGCGTCTTCGTGCTATTGTAAAAATATTCAAATTTGACTTTCACACTTGCCTGAAGAAAAGTCTTTACAAAATGCCAAAACTTAAGATCAGTTCTGGAAACTTAAGGCTAATTCTTTCATATTGTCTTTATTAACACATTATCTTGGTCTCACAAAAGTATATCCACGACATTTTTTGTATACTCGGAGAAAACAAGCATTTATTTTCTCACTAAAACTCTATAAATTCTTGGAAAGCGTGCTGAAAGGCACGCATGCGCAAACGTTTTTCTCTAGTGTCCGCTGAGCTGACATGGGGCTGTTTAAGAGGACATTGCAAATTTAACTGCGCCTCTGTTTCCTTTTCAGTTGTTACATACAAACTCAACATCGTCACCGGACATAAATGGGGAGCTGGCACCGACGCTAATATTTTTGTTACCTTATATGGAACTGATGGGGAATCTCCGCAACAAACGATTGAGAACCAAGGCTCAACAACGTTTGAGAATGGAATGTGAGTAAACGAATCGGATATTTTGTTCATATTTGGATGCCAACATGACGTACATAAGAAGTATATTCTGAGCGTTGTCATACCCTACCCTATAAGCTATAAAGTACAAAGGTGAGGCTAGCAAGGCAGGTTTAAAGAAGGTCAAAGTCCAAATAAATTAAATGTGTTAAGTCGTTATAATATATAAGGAAAAGAAGTAGCCTAAGCCACGACTGTACCATATGCCTTGTTTCATGAATTTTTATTTTTTTCCTATACTGATTCGCTCCTTGCTTTGGGTGCATCAGCATGATTCTGTTCTCTTGATATATTTCACAGGACAGACACGTACAAGTTTGACTGTCCATATCTGGGTACCCTGATCAAGATTCGTATCGGACATGACAACACTGGATTCGGTCCAGCATGGTACCTGGACAAGGTATGTATAGCGGCTAGCCTGTTAACTTTTAAACTGTGATAAGAACTAACTGGACTAAAATCAAAGCACCTGGTCTTGAATCCTCAATCAGCTGTAAAAACGATTCCTTGTCAACTTACTAAATTTATGTGCCTGCCTGTAAAAGTGGTCCCCAAAACGATTTACTAAAACATTAGCACAGCAAATTTAATTTGATACGACACTGCCAAAGAAATAGTTCCATTTCGGGCACGCGGACTTGCGGCATTCAGTGACCTAAGTTGTCGAAAAATTATGTGTTGCATTCCCATTTGCTACATGTACAGGTAACAGTGGAAGATACTAAGAAAGGAGATGCTGTAGAGTTCCCATGTTATCGCTGGCTTGCAACAAATGCTGATGATGGAATGATAGAACGCGAACTTGCCAGAAAAGGTGTGGTGCAATTGTTTGTTGTCTTGTAATTTTGTACCCCAAATTGCATAATCAAATTGGTATATGTAAGTGAATGTAAGTATTTCCTTGCATTGACTAAAGTCTCACTCTTTACATAAGTGTGTTATTCCGTTTTAAAACTCTTACCAAACTACTCTTAACAGATATCGGTGAATTGCAAGTAGATGCGAAGCCGACCAAAAAAGACGACAAGAAAGAAGTGGGGAAAAAAGAAAAACGACCAGAACAAAAAGAAACGAAGGAAAAACAACAAACAGATAGCGAACTGCTGGAAGAATTTCTAGTTTTCAAGCAGGAAACTACAGTTATGGCTGAAGTGGAAAGTGAAGACAATGGAGTAGAAGAGCAAGAAGGGGAGACAAAGGAACAAAAGGAAAAGCCAATAAGGGAAGAAATGATACAGGTCGAGGAAGGAGGGACAGTAATGGCAGAAGGTTTTGGTAGTCTAGAAAAGGAATGGATAGAACAGGACAAAAGAGAAGAGCAAGCACGACTAGATAAGGAGAAACAAGAAAAGGAGAAACAAGCACTCATGGAAAAGGAAAGACTAGAAAAGGAGAAACAAGCACTCCTGGAAAAGGAGAGACAAGAAAAGGAGAAACAAGCACTCATGGAAAAGGAAAGACTAGAAAAGGAAAAACAAGCTCTCCTGGAAAAGGAAAGACAAGAAAAGAAGAAACAAGCACTCATGGAAAAGGAAAGACAAGAAAAGGAGAAACAAGCACTCCTGGAAAAGGAAAGACATGGAAAGAAAAAGAAAGACAACAAAAAGGAGAGAAAAGAAAAGAAAGAAAGACAAGAAAAGGAGAAACAAGCACTCCTGGAAAAGGAGAGACAAGAAAAGGAAAAACAAGCGCTCTTGGAAAAGGAGAGACAAGAAAAGGAAAAACAAGCGCTCTTGGAAAAAAAGACAAAGGAACAAAAGGAAAAGCCAATAATGGAAGAAATGATACAAGTCGAGGAAGGAGGGACAGTAATGGCAGAAGGTTTTGGTAGTCTAGAAAGGGAATGGATAGAACAAGACAAAAGAGAAGAGCAAGCACGACTAGAAAAGGAGAGACAAGAAAAGGAGAAACAAGCACTCTTTGAAAAGGAGAAACAAGAAAAGGAGAAACAAGTACTCCTGGAAAAAGAACGAAACGAAAAGGAAAAACAAGCACTCTTGGAAAAGGAGAGACAAGAAAAGGAGAAACAAGCACTCCTGGAAAAGGAGAGACAAGAAAAGGAGAAACAAGCACTCCTGGAAAAAGAACGAAAAGAAAAGGAAAAACAAGCACTCCTGGAAAAGGAGACACAAGAAAAGGAGAAACAAGCACTCCTGAAAAAAGAACAAAAAGAAAAGGAAAAACAAGCACTCCTGGAAAAAGAACGAAAAGAAAAGGAAAAACAAGCACTCCTGGAAAAGGAGAGACAAGAAAAGGAGAAACAAGCACTCCTGGAAAAAGAACGAAAAGAAAAGGAAAAACAAGCACTCTTGGAAAAGGAGAGACAAGAAAAGGAGAAACAAGCACTCTTTGAAAAGGAGAGACAAGAAAAGGAAAAACAACACGTACTCCTGGAAAAGGAAAGACAAGAAAAGGAAAAAAAAGCACTCATGGAAAAGGAGAGACAAAAAAAGGAGGAACAAGCATTCTTGGAAAAGGAAAGACAAGAAAAGGAAAAACAAGCACTCTTGGAAAAGGAAAGACAAGAAAAAGAAAAACAAGCACTCTTGGAAAAGGAAAGACAACAAAAGAAAAAGAAAGACAACAAAAAGGAGAGAAAAGAAAAGAAAGAAAGACAAGAAAAGGAGAAACAAGCACTCATGGAAAAGGAGAGACAAGAAAAGGAGAAACAAGCGCTCATGGAAAAGGAGAGACAAGAAATGGAGAAACAAGCGCTCATGGAAAAGGAGAGACAAGAAAAGGAGAAACAAGCGCTCATGGAAAAGGAGAGACAAGAAAAGGAGAAACAAGCGCTCATGGAAAAGGAGACAAAGGAACAAAAGGAAAAGCCAACAATGGAAGAAATGATACAGGTCGAGGAAGGAGGGACAGTAATGGCAGAAGATTTTGGTAGTCTAGAAAGAGAATGGATAGAACAAGACAAAAGAGAAGAGGAAGCACGACTAGAAAAGGAGAAACAAGCACTCTTTGAAAAGGAGAGACAAGAAGAGGAGAAACAAGCACTCTTGGAAAAGGAAAGACAAGAAATGAAGAAACAAGCACTCTTGGAAAAGGAAAGACAAGAAAAGGAGAAACAAGCACTCATGGAAAAGGAGAGACACGAAAAGGAGAAACAAGCACTCTTGGAAAAGGAAAGACAAGAAAAGGAAAAACAAGCAGTCTTGGAAAAGGAAAGACAAGAAAAGGAGAAACAAGCACTCGTGGAAAAGGAGAGACAAGAAAAGGAGAAACAAGCGCTCATGGAAATGGAAAGACAAGAAAAGGAGAAACAAGCACTCATGGAAAAGGAAAGACAAGAAAAGGAGAAACAAGCACTCTTGGAAAAGGAAAGACAAGAAAAGGAGAAACAAGCACTCTTGGAAAAGGAAAGACAAGAAAAGGAGAAACAAGCACTCATGGAAAAGGAGAGACAAGAAAAGGAAAAGGAGAAACAAGCACTCTTGGAAAAGGAAAGACAAGAAAAGGAGAAACAAGCACTCTTAGAAAAGGAAAGACAAGAAAAGGAGAAACAAGCACTCCTTGAAAAGGAAAGACAAGAAAAGGAGAAACAAGCACTCATGGAAAAGGAAAGACAAGAAAAGGAGAAACAAGCACTCTTGGAAAAGGAGAGACAAGAAAAGGAGAAACAAGCACTCTTGGAAATGGAAAGACAAGAAAAGGAGAAACAAGCACTCATGGAAAAGGAGAGACAAGAAAAGGAGAAACAAGCACTCCTGGAAAAGGAAAGACAAGAAAAGGAGAAACAAGCACTCATGGAAAAGGAGAGACAAGAAAAGGAGAAACAAGCACTCCTGGAAAAGGAAAGACAAGAAAAGGAGAAACAAGCACTCCTTGAAAAGGAGAGACAAGAAAAGGAGAAACAAGCACTCCTGGAAAAGGAGAGACAAGAAAAGGAGAAACAAGCACTCCTGGAAAAGGAGAGACAAGAAAAGGAAAACCAAGCAATCCTGGAAAAGGAGAGAAAAGAAAAGGAGAAACAAGCACTCATGGAAAAGGGACGAAAAGAAAAGGAGAAACAAGCACTCCTTGAAAAGGAAAGACAAGAAAAGGAGAAACAAGCACTCCTTGAAAAGGAAAGACAAGAAAAGGAGAAACAAGCACTCTTGGAAAAGGAGAGACAAGAAAAGGAGAAACAAGCACTCATGGAAAAAGAACGAAAAGAAAAGGAGAAACAAGCACTCTTGGAAAAAGAACGAAAAGAAAAGGAGAAACAAGTACTCCTTGAAAAGGAAAGACAAGAAAAGGAGAAACAAGCACTCCTGGAAAAGGAAAGGCAAAAGGAAACAGAGTTATTGAAACAACAAAAAATTAAGTTAACATTCCAAAATGTGAAAGGTAAGCTGGTATTTTTTCTTGGACGTTGTAAGCTATTTGTGTAACATTTGATAAGAAAACTATCTTTGTCTTTTTTGCTACTCAGTGCCAGGAAGCCTAAAGAGCAAAGCCCTAGGAATGGAATCTGGCGAAATAAAAGACAAACAGATCACAGCCTCATCGCACACAAACGTCACCCATCCCACCTGGGTTAGACTAAACCACTCTAGCAGTTGGTGTGCTGGTAAATCGCATGGTAGCTGGCTGCAAGTGGATTTGGAGACTCTACACTGGGTGACGGCTGTGGCAACTCAGGGAAACCCAAGAGGCTACAAGGATTATGTGAAAACATTAAAAATACAGCACTCACAGGATGGAAAAAACTGGGAAACCTACGAAGAGAATGGAAACCAGGTTTGTATAGCAGTACAGGTGCTAATGGTGTAGCCATTAAGTTCAAGAGTTTTTTGGGATCGAGGAAATAACTATTACGTTGCAAAGGCTTTTTTTTTTTTTTGCATTTTTCTATATGTGTCTGAAAGCATGGTCTGAGATCTGTAAGAGATAATAAGACTTTTCTTTTGTATTTCTTGCCTATTTTGTTGCTAGATATTCGATGCTAACGTGGACAACACTACCATCAAGACAATTGAACTCCAGAAAGTTATCTTAGCCAGGTGCATCCGTATCTGTCCACTGGAATGGCACGTTTGGCCGTGTATGAGGATGGAGCTGTACGGTTCTCCCCTCACAAAAGGTCAGTCATTTTTAGCTTCCTCGTAAATTATCTACGAAAATTGCGATTAAGTGATATTCCCTCATCTATTGCGCTTGGAGGCATCGTCAAAATAATTCAGCAGATAGTTTCGCTTTACTTCGCCTGAAGAAACAAAACGATTGCCAATTTAATGAGGATTTGCCTCAGGGAAACGTTACTTGAGACACAGATCGAAGTTCTCATTTTGATCGATGTCCAAAGATTCCCGATCCTCTATTAACTTTTTCTTAACTAATTCTGAGAATGTGCCTCGTTTCTGTTCTTTTAAGAAGAAGAGCTTAGAAAAAGATAGAAGAAAATGGAAGAAGAAAAGAAAAGAAAAGAATGAAAGCTGGCCAGGAAAAGAGTGGCAGAAGCGCATATATAGCTTATATAGCTTTTCTGCTTGAAACGTATATAATGGTCCAAGTTCTAGTTTTTATTTCGTAAACTTTTTGGTAATCCCATCTTTAATTTTTAAACAAACGTTTCTAACTATTGTTAAGATAAAGGTAAAGTATAGTCTTATAACGTAATACTGATAAAAATGTATGTTGTAAAGCAGGTATTTTAATGAAATAAACTGTGATTTAGTATTTTTTGTATAGAAATCTAATGTTTAGATGTTGATGTGGTTTAGTCACCGCAAAGGAAATTGAAACACAACTATGCCACTTTAGATGCAAAAATATTCACGTGCACCTCTGGCGTAAAATGTTTTCCCATTTCAGACCACGTGCCATTCTCTTGAGTACGGTTTCTCTGTTTACCATTGGCGCAAAATATATTAAGCAATAACTTGCAATGGAATGACACGACTTGGAAAATGGGGAAATTAAACATTACGCTGAAGCTGAATGAACCTTTTAATTTTTGAAGCTCGTGGTTCTGCACCTTGTGTCTGAAATCATGGCCGAGGTGAGAAATGAAATAAAATGGGAATTTCTGACGGTGTACGGTATGGAACATCAGCGTAATCCTGGTGGTCAGGAAGACGAGAAATGGTCTTATTGATTTAGTTCAAGAATTGATCGTTGTGAATTGAGTAAAACAAAAAACAAAAAAAGGGGTTCCTAAACAATTCTGGATGACTTTTAACATTATCATGGCAATGATGACAGTTACACAAATTACAAATCCAGTGTAACATGGCGTTAACCACAGATAGCTTCTAACATGGCGTTAACCACAGATAGCTTCTAACATGGCGTTAACCACAGATAGCTGACCCAAGACTGACTATGAATGTGACGTGGTTTAACTGGAGTAGTATTGAACCATGTTGCCTTACAGATACAAGTAAGTCAGTTTATGCACCAAAGCAGTGGAATGTTCTTCCTGAGAGTATAAAGCTGGCACCATCTGTGAACTCTTTCAAAAAAACAGTTAAAGACATTTTTATTTTCAAACGATGTTGCTTTCTAGTATAGAATGTTTTTTAGACATATCAATCAAATTTTTTTTTTTAGTTATAAGGTTCCTATTTTGTAAAGCGCATTGAGACGCCTTTTGGAATGCGCTTGCTAAGAAATAGTTTATTATTATTATTATTATTATTATTATTATTATTATTATTATTATTATTATTAAGAACTAACGCAATAAAATCTTTTGCACTTACATAATTAATTCTGGTAATTCGTAACCAGTTACTCAGATATTTGGAGCCATTTACTCAGAAAATATGGCTGAGACGGTTGACAGGGACGTCTGATCGAATCGAAATTCATGACGTATCCCGATTGTTAACTTGTTAACATACTTTTCCAGGTGACAATAAAGGAAAGGAGTGGAAAATCACCGAGGAAGAAGAATGGAAACTGATTCTAGAAGAAACTCTCTGGGAAGAACATCAATCGAATCAACAAGAAAAACCAGCAATGCCTGAGAAAAGAGATGAAGTTGAAGGAATAAGACCACGATCGATCAGATGACGAGAAATGTAAAGCAATGCAAGAAAAGAAAGAAAGATTTCAAGGTGAAACATAAAAACAAACGCTAGTAGAAGAAGAAATGATATGCGCAAAGTGAATCCTCTATATTATTTGATTTTATTCGCCAGGTATTTGAAGGAAACAGGGATAATATTACTATCAAAGACGTTGACTTCCAGGCGGGCATATGAGTGAGGTACATTCGTATTTGCCCAGTGGAATGGTACATTTGGCATAGAAAAAATTCCATAGCTTCAGTTTTAAAGATATAAAGCAGTAAGAGAATGCTTATTTTGACTTGCTTATTTAAATTCTGGCACTATGTTTGAGCTACTCTTGGAAATTTTGATTAACAAGGTCACGTGACCAGAGCCTGCAAAGGGCCTATTAATAATGATAAATGCTTTATTTAGACTGGAAAATCTATTTATTATGACATCATTCAACGTAGAGGAAAAAACACTTAACTTTAATAAACGGACTATGACTTGTTAAGGTTGGAGTGAAAGGACTCAAGGTCCGAAACATCAATACTTAAGTACCTTCTTCCTTTGCTTTGCTCAACAAACATATATCTAATAACTTTCGCCTGAAGGCACAATATAATTGGTCAGGGCTAACTGCATCGCAAATACAAATCTCTATGCATGAATATTCTATCCTTTTCTAGTTTTACTTGACGGTTTTTATTTGTGTCCTCGATTTACGAGCTGAGCTACGTAAGTGGTCTCTATACTATTGTGTTCTCTTTCTGTTTTGGATTATCAATATGAAGCTTGAAAACTTACTCTTGTTGATATAGAAATATTACAAACAATGACGATAATTATGATACTATTTGACTAGCGTGCATGCGTATGGAAATAGAATTAAAAAAAGTACGCCTTGCCATAGCAGTGTTAAGCACTTTGGAAAAAAAAAATAGATAGGATAAGATTCTATTTGTATAAATTGTCTTTTTAACAAATCGAAGTGACTTTTCCATGGTCTGTGCTCCTATCGAACATAGAAATGACGTCAGATATGATTCAAACTCAAGTGGAACCACGAGCGCAGCGAGTGGTTTCACTGCAAAGTTTGGATCATTTCTGGCGTCATTTCTATGTTCTACTTGTTCTACTATGTTCTACTTGTGTTCTAACATGGCTCTAAGCCAATCAGCGCGCGAGAAATTTACAAGTTATGGTAAAAAATTGAATGCAAAAGACCAAATAATAGAAATGTTGCCAATATCTTGGTAGAAATCAAATCTGGATGGATGCCTATGTAATGTGTTTTGCTTGGTAAAATCCAAAACTAAACTGATCTCTGGCCTTGTTACCAGTGAAGCTTTTATTCAAATCCTGTGTAATATTAGTTTCTGCAGGACTGAGTTGCACCGCTTTTGACTTGCTTATTTAAGTTCTGGCATTATGTTTGAGCTACTCTTGGAAATTTTGATTGACAAGGTCACGTGACCAGAGCCTGCAAAGGGCCTATTAATAATGATAAATGCTTTATTTAGACTGGAAAATCTATCTATTATGACATCATTCAACGTAGAGGAAAAAACACTTAACTTTAATAAACGGACTATGACTTGTTAACGTTGGAGTGAAAGGGCTCAAGGTCCGAAACATCAATACTTAAGTACCTTCTTCCTTTGCTTTGCTCAACAAACATATATCTAATGACTTTCGCCTGAAGGCACAATATAATTGGTCAGGGCTAACTGCATCGCAAATACAAATCTCTATGCATGAATATTCTATCCTTTTCTAGTTTTACTTGACGGTTTTTATTTGTGTCCTCGATTTACGAGCTGAGCTACGTAAGTGGTCTCTATACTATTGTGTTCTCTTTCTGTTTTGGATTATCAATATGAAGCTTGAAAACTTACTCTTGTTGATATAGAAATATTACAAACAATGACGATAATTATGATACTATCTGTCTACCGTGCATGCGTATTGAAATAGAATTTAAAAAAGTACGCCTTGCCATGGCAGTGTTAAGCACTTTGAAAAAAAAAAATAGATAGGATAAGATTCTATTTGTAGCAATTGTCTTTAATTGAATGCAAAAGACCAAATAATAGAAATGATGCCAATATCTTGGTAGGAATCAAATCTGGATGGATGCCTATGTAATGTGTTTTGCTTGGTAGAATTCAAAAGAAAACATCTGGCCTTGTTACCAGTGAAGCTTTTATTCGAATTCTGTGTAATATTAGTTTCTGCAGGACTGAGTTGCACCGCTTTTGTACAGTTTATACGATTCGATGGCATTTACGAGCAGGTCATTTAATTCTTATTTCATTCAATTACAATTTGAGACATTCATTTAATGACACAAAAGTTTCATTTTTGAAAAAATTAGTGAAAAAGGAAACGAAATTTTAGGCTTAGATCAGTTCAGGATTGTTTCCCAAATTAATTGAAACAATTATCAGCTTATTGTTTATTTCAAAGATACAATTGACATCTTGTTTACAAAGGCGATATATTGATGCTGCATCTTATTATCCTTCGTTAGACGGTGAATTTCCCAATAATATATGATACTAAACACAGACCATTATGAAACACCAAATTGAATAAACATTGCGTAAAACCTGAGTATTATAATGTTAGTTTTTTAACACTTTTTGCTTGAACAAGTTATGATTTGTATTTTTGATAAAGACCGGTATGACGTCACATGCAGTCAAACTTCTATAACTTAAAGACTCAACGCTCGAATGAAAAAAAATCTCATCATTCAACTGTTCACTTCATATGGAATCAATACTGAAAGCATTAGCTTTATGGGGTTACATTTTCATTCTTATTTATTGCATTCACTGAGACATTCATTAGATGGCACAAAAGTGTCATTTTTGAAAATTTAGTGAAAAAAGAAACCAAATTAAATTTTAGGCTTGGCCGATCAGATCGGATGGTTTTCCAAATTCATTGGAATAATTATCAGCTTATTGTTCACTTCAAAGATACAATGAATATCTTGTTTACAAAAGCAAAAATATTCATTACCCGAGAAAACTGGACCACTGTCAAAGTGGTGGCTACAAACCGGTTTAATAATAATGAAAGCTATATTTAGACTGGACAATTTGTCTGTTATGGCCGGCATGATTCGACGTACAGGAAAAAACACTTATAGTGCGACGCGCTTAACCGTGGCCACCCAATCAATTTTTTTACAGGTATTTTTACAAGTACAACGAGAATTTGTACATTTTCACGTGAGGTCAAAGTCGTGTCAGCAAAGATTTTATTTGTATTTGCGACAGAAAGGACCAAAACATGCAAAGTTGAAATAATTGAGCGAGTTTAAAAATTAATAGGACGGCCACGGTTAGATGCGTCACACTGTAACTTTAATAAACGCACTATGGCTCGTTTACGTTGGAGTAAAAAGACTCAAGGTCCGAAACATCAATACTTAAGTACCTTTTTCCTTTTCGTTGTTCAACCAACTTACGACTAATTATTTTCACCCGAACACACAATATAAATATAATTGGTCAGGGCGTAGGCTACCAACCCGCCTTCCATTGGCTGATGTCAAACTAGCATACGTTTAAATAGGACCATAGTTATTAAAGATAGGCTCATTCCTTACTTCGTCGTTTTCGGAAAACATGGATCCAGAAAAAATGAAATAGGAACATTGGTAAGTATAACGTTTTTTTAATTGAAGCATTAATATGACTTAAAACTGTTGTTAAGATTTTTTTACTATTATATTTTAAGAACTATTTGACTGTTGTTAAGATTTTTTTACTATTATATTTTAAGAACTATTTGACTGTTGTTAAGATTTTTTTACTAATATATTTTAAGAACTATTTGACTGTGGTTAAGATTTTTTTACTAATATATTTTAAGAACTATTTGACTGTTGTTAAGATTTTTTTACTATTATATTTTAAGAACTATTTGACTGTTGTTTTTTAAAGTCTTTTTTAGTTTTACTTGACGGTGTTTATTTGTCTTCTCGATATACGAGCCACGGGTGCTCTCTGCGTTCTGGAACTTACAGGCATGATAGAATAACTGCCAATAGGGAACGACTTAATAAATTTATCATGTATAAATACCAGTTAATTATATTAATAAGTGTAAAATATATTTATTATACGTACTTCCACCGGTCTGTGTGTATCATAATTGTAATGTTTGTGTAATTTAGCCTAATGTTTACGAATCAATTTAACAAACAGATTATTATTATTATTTATACGATTTGAGGGCATTAACAAGCAAAGCACTTCATTCTTACTATTCATTCAGAATTTGAGACACATATTTATTGACACAAAATTTTCATTTTTGAAAAAATAGTGAAAAAAGAAACAAAATTTTAGGATTAGATCAGATCAGGATTGTTTTCCAAATTCATTGAAACCATTATCAGCTTATTGTTCTAAGATTTAAAACATCTTGTTTACAAAGGCGATGTATCAGTGATGCTGTATCTCAATCAATATCCCTTTTTAGTGAACTTCCCAATAACATACCGTTTTTGAATTCTTTTGAATCGCTATCAACTTTAAATTTGTGAAATGTTGAAGACATAATAAGTACAAACAATAACTAAGGAAATATTCTTTCATTCAGTTATACTCACTTAAAATTTTTGCTGTCTTTAAAAGCGGAACAACCTGCAGCCTAGCGCATCCACCTACATAGACAGAATACCAATACATGGCCGGAGGCACTGAAGCCAGGCTTTGGTCTATTGTTCTCTAGTGGAGGTCTCAGGGCAACGAGGGTCAGAGTTAGAGTTGGTATTCTTGATGAGTCTAGTTGAGGCATAGAAGTAAGGGGATAGGAATCTTCTCTGTTGTTTACTTACTAAGGCGTTTGAAAATTTTGATTCTGTGATGAGTCAAGGGAAGTAGTTGGATGTCTTGGCGAAAATTTGAACTGAATTAAAGGCGATGTTGATATCCGGGTTGACAGCCTGGTCATCAGCAATCAAAGGCGTTCATTTATGTTCTTTCATGCGGCAATAGCTGATGCGGCCTGTCTGTCTTACCTAGCATTTACCGCAATCACATTCAACGAGGTATATGCCTCCGGTCTATAAGAGTAATAGGGCGTCTTTGTATGGTCGAAGATGTTGTTGACGGGACTATGTGTATGGCGTTGAATGTTACATGTATGTTGTTCTTTCGTCTGAAACGTAAAATAAAAAGGTTAAGGTAATTTATTTCACTTCGAAACTGCAGGGAGTCGGGTTGCATCAATATCATTCATCACAATGCTTTATAAAATAACTAAGATATAACGCGCGCTCTGATTGGTCAATTACCGTTTAATATAACTCAACATAGATCGTGAGGAAATGACGTCAGCAAAGCAAGCGATGTTTTGTTGCTGTTTCTTTCCGAAAAAAATGTTATATCTTAGTTATTTTATAAAAGAGATCTTGCTTTTGCTATGTTGAGTTATATTAGCACTTGGGAAATTGCTTGAGCCCTCGAGAAGTGCAGAGAAGCACTCGCCTTCGGCTCGTGCTTCTCTGCACTTCTCTCGGGCTCGCGCAATTTCCCGCGTGCTAATATAACTCAACATAGCACGCGCGCTCGTTTTTTATCTCTTCAATTGTTAATAAACATGAAATATCGCTATATACCTCGATGTTTTCCAGTTAAGCCACGTGCGAAACATTTCTACAGGTGATAAATTTTGCTTCCGAAAAACAAAATTGACGTTTTTCCTATGACGAACATTTTCGACATTTTCAAAATCTCGTGCTGTAGGAACAAAAGATGTACGATGTTCCAGTTTTCTTGCAAGAGATGCTTTGTTTGTTTCCATAGTTTCCTATTTCAAATTTCAGTCATTCATCTAGATTAATATTTTCTATTACGGTATCGTTACAGCGAAACTATATGTTTTCTAACATTTTTGTTCAATTTTATCCTAAGCAATGGCAGAAGCGAAAACTCAAGAGAAAGTGATCAGCGCTGATGGTAAGTAATGATAAATTTCTACACTAGACTTAATGTTCGGTTAAAAGTTTTATTACCTCTTAGTAGGTTTTTCTAAGCAATGACTTGAGGCGGCCTGTCAACTATTAGTGCCTTTTAAAGCACAAGTCTAGCTCAGATATTCACCTTTTCCAATATATATGCGAACAGGGTTCCAGAAATCTTTTCTATCTTACATGAAAATTTACAAATTGACAGAGTATAATAATATATAATTAAAGAATATGAATTTTACTGTATCTCTGATCTGCCACACTATTCTTACACTATCAATATCTACACTGGAAGTGTGTGGGGAGCTGGCACCGATGCATTCTAACTCGTACCAAGTGTTACTTTCAATCATCGAAACGATTTTCCAGGGAATGAAACTTGCAATAAGCTTGAAATGGAAGAAAAGCTAAAATTCTATTGCCATGTTTGGAATTGAAGTTTTTTATACCATAGCGATTTTAGATTCTTATTTTTTTCCATCGGCGTTCATCTTCATTCACTTCAGTCTTCCTTTCAAACATTGCAAACTCAACTGCGCATCTGTTTCCTTTTCAGTAAAATACACGGTCAACATCTTTACCGGATATAAATCGGGAGCTGGCACCAACGCTAACATTTTTTTCACGTTACATGGAACTGATGGGGAATCTCTGCCACAAACGATTAAGAACCAAGGCCCAACAACGTTTGAAAGAGGAATGTGAGTAAACGGATCGGATATCTTGGGAAACAAGTGTAACATTCTTTTCACGCGGCGCCGAAACAGGAAATGTTTTCGTCGTACTGCAGAAACATATTTTGTTTTTCTGAAGCAAAATTATAGTCACCTGTACAAATGTTTCGCACACGGCTAAACTGGGAAATATCGAGGAATCATGCGCGCGCGTTAAATAGAGCTATTTTCGTATGACTATGAAAAACTACGGCACGGACCGCGCCTTGCCCGTGCCGTGTATGAAAATATTCGGCATTACCTTTTTCCATGAATTTGTTTTTCTTCCTATACTGATTCCCTTCTTAAAGCTTGTTATGTGTTCATCAGAATAATGCTGTTCTCTTGATATATTTCATGTACACGGCGGCAGGACATATACGTACAAGTTTGACTGTCCATATCTGGGTACCCTGACCAAGATTCGTATCGGACATGACAACACTGGAGGGGGTCCAAACTGGTACCTGGACAAGGTATGTATAGCGGCTAGCCTGTTAATTAACAAATATTACTAAAATAGAAAGCGTATAAAGGAGGGCATACTAAATCTAAAATGGAGTGACAATACAAGTAATAAGATTACTTAAGACAAACTTATTGACAATTTGGTATCGGCATGAAATGCATGAGTGATGTACTAAACAGTTTCAAACTAGTTATTTCAATCGCTTACCTAATCTGTAGAATAACCTGCCTGAGTGTTTGTTCCGACGCTCTTGTAATTCCGTTAAGCATTTTAAATCTCAATTATCTGAATTACGTGGTCTTGAATCCTCAGCCTGTAAAATGTTTATTCATTTTCCACTTATTATCATCAAATTTATGCAGCTGCCTGTAAAACTTATTGCAAATTGGTTTCTCGATTACCCCAAAAACAATTTACTAAGATTGCGGATTGTGGTAATGCAGTGACCTACATAAGTGGTCGTAAAATCACATTTGCATTCCCATTTGCTACAGGTAACAGTAAAAGACCCTAAGGAAGGGGATGCTGTAGAGTTCCCATGTGATCGTTGGCTTGAAAATTATGTTGATGATGGAAAGATAGAATGCCAACTTGTCAGAAAAGGTAAGCTGCATGCAACGTTGTTTGTTGTTTTGTAATTTTGTACCAAAAACTGCATAATCAAATTGGTAGGTGAATGTACTGAACTATTCCCTTGCATTGGCTACCCGGGGGGGGGGGGGGGTACTACCACCCCAACTTGGGTGGGGGTGTACCGCCAGGTCCTCAAAATCCTGACCCTATCCCAGACCTAGAATTTTGATTTCATATACCCTACCCCAGACTAAACCTAAGAATTGTAGACCCTATCCCAGACTAAACTCAATAGATTTCAATAACTATTTGGCAACTGTTTAATTGAATTTAAATCGGTTTTTTTTTTTGTGCCGGCAGAAAACGTAGCCTACCAGGCTAAAACAACTAAAACATAACCCTATCCCAGAAAAAATGTCAAAAAGATACCCTATCCCAGACAAAAACCTTACCCTTCCCCAGACAAATTGTAAAAAAATGATACCCTACCCCAGACCTAAAAGCCAAAAAACCATACCCTATCGGGCGGCACATACCCGTATAGCAAATATAGGGGAGTACCCCCCCCCCCCCCGGGATTGGCTATCACTGACTCCTTATATAAATGTCTTATCTAGTTTTAACTCTCAAACAACATAAAATCACTCTTAACAGACTCTAAAAAAGGACTACTCCAGGAAAAGAAAAGACAAGAAAAGGAGAAACAAGCACGCTTGGAAAAGGAGAGACAAGAAAAGGAGAAACAAGCACTACTGGAAAAGGAGAGAAAAGAAAAGGAGAAACAAGCACTCCTGGAAAAGGAGAGAAAAGAAAAGGAGAAACAAGCACTCATGGAAAAGGAGAGAAAAGAAAAGGAGAAACAAGCACTACTGGAAAAGCAGAGAAAAGAAAAGGAGAAACAAGCACTACTGGAAAAGGAGAGAAAAGAAAAGGAGAAACAAGCACTCCTGGAAAAGGAGAGACAAGAAAAGGAGAAACAAGCACTCATGGAAAAGGAGAAACAAGCACTCTTGGAAAAGGAGAGACAAGAAAAGGAGAAACAAGCACTACTGGAAAAGGAGAGACAAGAAAAGGAGAAACAAGCACTACTGGAAAAGGAGAGAAAAGAAAAGGAGAAACAAGCACTCCTGGAAAAGGAGAGACAAGAAAAGGAGAAACAAGCACTCATGGAAAAGGAGAAACAAGCACTCTTGGAAAAGGAGAGACAAGAAAAGGAGAAACAAGCACTACTGGAAAAGGAGAGACAAGAAAAGGAGAAACAAGCACTACTGGAAAAGGAGAGAAAAGAAAAGGAGAAACAAGCACTACTGGAAAAGGAGAGAAAAGAAAAGGAGAAACAAGCACTCCTGGAAAAGGAGAGACAAGAAAAGGAGAAACAAGCACTCATGGAAAAGGAGAAACAAGCACTCTTGGAAAAGGAGAGACAAGAAAAGGAGAAACAAGCACTACTGGAAAAGGAGAGAAAAGAAAAGGAGAAACAAGCACTCCTGGAAAAGGAGAGACAAGAAAAGGAGAAACAAGCACTACTGGAAAAGCAGAGAAAAGAAAAGGAGAAACAAGCACTCTTGGAAAAGGAGAGAAAAGAAAAGGAGAAACAAGCACTCCTGGAAAAGGAGAGACAAGAAAAGGAGAAACAAGCACTCCTGGAAAAGGAGAGAAAAGAAAACGAGAAACAAGCACTCTTGGAAAAGGAGAAACAAGCACTCCTGGAAAAGGAGAGAAAAGAAAACGAGAAACAAGCTCAAGGTATTTTTTCGTTAACGTTGTACGCTGTTTGTGTAACATTTGCTTAGAAAACAAGCTTTTTACCATCATCATCGATATCATCATCATCATCATAATCATCATCATCACCAGAATTATGTTGCAATTATTCATTTTTCATTCCTTTCTTTGTAAAAAGCATAGAGACGTAAGAGTGTTATGCGTTTTTCGTAAGAACTAAGGCTGCGTTCATAATGTATAACAGAGGGAGGGGGGCAGGTGAAATTTTTAAACAAAAAATATTGTTTGATCCCCCCTTGCAATCCCCCAAAAAATAGTTACACCCCTAACCCCAAGGCAAGGCAAAAAATTATCCACTCTCCCAACATACCCCCTCGATTCTATTAAAAAATTTCAAAACCTACCATGTTAATGATAAAAAAATTCTGGTCCACATTACCATATAAGGAACTAACAGCCGTTCTAAGAAGTACAAGCTAAAGAACAATCGCCAGAGCACTTTTGGCAAATTTGTAAGTTGATGGCATACTGATTTGAAAGCATGCTTCTTCGACACAAAAAAAAAAACCTAAAAAATTAAATAATAACAAACTAATATATTAAAATTAAAACATCCATATTAATAATCTTATCGAGTGTTACTTTCAATCATCGAAACGATTTTCCAGGGAATGAAACTTGCAATAAGCTTGAAATGGAAGAAAAGCTAAAAGTCTATTGCAATGTTTTTGGAATTGAAGTTTTTTATACCATAGCGGCTTTTATCTTCATTCACTCCACTCTAACTTCCTTTCAAACATTGCAAACTCAACTGCGCAACTGTTTCTTTTTCAGTTGTTACGTACACGGTCAACATCTTTACCGGACATAAATGGGGAGCTGGCACCGACGCTAACATTTTTCTTACCTTATGTGGAACTGATGGGGAATCTCCGCCACAAAAGTTTGAGAACGAAGGCTTAACAACGTTTGAGAATGGAATGTGAGTAAACGAATCGGATATCTTGTTTATTATTTAATGTCAATATTTAGAATGACGTACGTAAGAAGTAGATTGTGAGGGTTGCCGTCTTCCAAAGTATAAGCTATAAAGTATAAAGGTGAGGCTGGTCTAAAGAAGGTCAAAGTTTAAATAAACGAAAAAACAAGCTTCCAGAAACAATCATGTTTTGCTAATTGTTTCCAAAGGTGGCTAAACTGTCAAGAAACATTGGAAAACAAGTGTAACATTGTTTCCATTGCAGCGCGGAAACAGGAAATGTTTCTGTCGTACTGCAGAAACATATTAGACGTTTTTTCTATAACGAACATTTTCGACATTTTCGAAATCTCGTGCTGTTGGAACAAAAGATTTACGAATTCTTTTGTGATTTTGTTGATTAGTAATAATAGTAGTATTGGTAATGATAATTAGACGGCTGAATCAGCGTTTCACACGAGTAATGCCACATTTATAATAGTCTAATTATCAGTACCAATATTACTATTATTTCTAAAAAACAAAATCATAAAAGACGTCTATTTTGATTCGCTCCTTAAAGCTTGTTATGTGTTCATCAAAATAATGCTGTTCTCTTGATATATTTCACAGGACAGACACGTACAATGTTCACTGTCCATATCTGGGTACCCTGATCAAGATTCGTATCAACCATGACAACACTGGATTCGGTCCAGCATGGTACCTGGACAAGGTTTGTATAGCGACTAGCCTGTTAACTAGCAAATATTACTAAGATAGAAAGCGTACAATCTAAATGGAGTGACAATACAAGTAATAAGATTAATTAAGACAAACTTATTGACAATTTGGTATCGGCATGAAATGCATGAGTGATCTCATTTTTTACTTCAAATGTCGCATAGGTCACTATAGTTTTAATATGAGTGACTATATTCTACCAAAAGTTCAGGTCCGTAATACTGGTAACAGCTCTGCTTTTGATTTGCTTTTTCAATCGCTTACCTAATCTGTGGAATAACCTGCCTGAGTGTTTGTTCCGACGCTCTCGTAATTCCGTTACGCATTTTAAATCTCATTGATCTGAATTTTACGTTGATGCTCTGAATAGCACTCTCGATATCAATAATTCCAGCACCTGGTATTATATCTGCCCTAAATGTTGCGCCTCTAGTAATATTGTCAACTAATACTTATTGCTATTATAGTGGCTTTTACAAACCCGCGAAATAGACTTTTCCGTAATTAGCACAATCCACTTTACTTCTTTTGCTTTCTATCGTATTGATCTCACTGTCATGAATACATTTTGTTTCATGGATTATTGAGCCACCCTAAGTACGATCTGAAATAATAATTTTCTTTTATTAGGGCGCACTATAATTGAAGCCCATCTCTGTTGTGTGATCCGCACCATTCTTAATTTTATATCATCATCATCATCATCATCATCATCATCATCATCATCATCATTATTATTATTATTATTATTATTATTATTATTAATCGTTATTTAATTTAGTTTACTTTTCTACATACCCCGCTATCTCGAACTCGGTTATCTCGAACTCCCCGCTATCTCGAACTATTTTGCGTTTCCCTTGACCCAAATCAACCACGATTATCATGAACTCTTACAAAATAGCAGTTGAAAGACAAGTACTGTATAACAGCAACTGAAGTTTAAGGAGGCTCGAAATGGTTTTCCTCGAACGAGCTCTTAAATGACGTAGCACTGAATCATTTGAAATGGAAATAGGAAAATTTTTTCCCAAAAAATATCATACTTAAACTAAAGTAACTCAAAAACTGGACGGTAAATTGTCTTAAAATTTTGCATGTGGCTTTTAATTTAATGGTTCGTAAGTGCTAAGAAAAAAATACAAAAAAATTCTGTAATGGGGAACGTCCTCCTTAAAGAAACTTCATTGATTTTATGACTGAATTCCTAAATACAGAATTTTTTCTTTTTCGGTTCAATCAAAGATTGAATATGAAGTTCAAACATGCCAGTTTTAAACGATTTTCACGGTGCGGTTTTTGAGTTATGATTTTTAAAACTTATTGCAAATAGCCCACTTTCGATATTCTGGTTGAGTGATCATGCACAAAGCAATTCAAGACGAGGCTCCGGGGAAACAAAAGAATATATTAGGATTGCTCCATTGTTTCCCCGGAGCCTCGTCTTGAATTGCTTTGTTGGTTTCTCGATTACCCAAAAAACGATTTACTAAGATTGCGGATTGTGGCAATTCCGTGGCCTACATAAGTGGTCGTAAAATCACAATTGCATTCCCATTTGCTACAGGTAACAGTGAAAGATCCTAAGGAAGGGGATGCTGTAGAGTTCCCATGTGATCGCTGGCTTGCAACAAATGCTGATGATGGAATGATAGAACGCGAACTTGTCAGAAAAGGTAAGCTGCATGCAACGTTGTTTGTTGTTTTGTAATTTTGTACCAAAAACTGCATAATCAAATTGGTAGGTGAATGTACTGAACTATTTCCTTGCATTGGCTATCACTGACTCCTTATATAAATGTCTAAATATAAAGATAATGAGAAACTAGCACTACTCCTGGAAAAGGAAAGACAAGAAAAGGAGAAACTAGCACTACTCCTGGAAAAGGAAAGACAAGAGAAGGAGAAACAAGCACTACTCCTGGAAAAGGAAAGACAAGAAAAGGAGAAACTAGCACTACTCCTGGAAAAGGAAAGACAAGAAAAGGAGAAACTAGCACTACTCCTGGAAAAGGAAAGACAAGAAAAGGAGAAACTAGCACTACTCCTGGAAAAGGAAAGACAAGAAAAGGAGAAACTAGCACTACTCCTGGAAAAGCAAAGACAAGAAAAGGAGAAACTAGCACTACTCCTGGAAAAGGAAAGACAAGGTAGTTTTTCTTTTTGTGTAACATTTGCTTAGAAAACAAAATTATTATCATCATCATCATCAACAAAAACAACAACATCATCATCATCATCATCGTTGTCGTCGTCGTCATCATCATCATCATCATAATCACCATCATCATCATCATCATTATTATTATTATTATTATTATTATTACCAACGAACCTTGTCACTCTTGATAGTGATGTCGGATCGAGACATCATAAGAAAAAAGTCGTCCACATCACCATATATGGAACTAACAGCCGTTCAAAGAAATACCTTAGAGGTACTTTAGAGAGCATATAGGCATTTTGTACTACGCATGCGCATGAAAATAGTTCTTTGGCGCCAGCTCGGCGCCATTTTGTGTATTCGAGAGTTCAAGCTCTTGAAGACGGACTTTTGAATGGTGATCCAGATCGAAAGAAAAATAAATTATCGTAAATTTGAGAGACTTTAAAAAGATGACCTGCAGCACTAATATCCCTGGTATTTACGAGATTGCTGTGTTTTTGTTTATGGAGAAAACATTGTTCAAAATCTCACCCGAATAGGAAAATTACTCGTTCTTAGTGGACTTCAATCTTAAAAATCTTCAAGCAACAGCTTTTACCTGGAATGTTTGACACTAGAGGTTAGTACTTTAATGATCAATTTTATTATGTGAAGGTTGTCTATCTCGTTCATTGAATAGATCGGCTGATAACTTGTTGTGAATATCGATGTAATTTTGTATTTTTAGTTAGATTAGCTAAAGTTTAAGTACATTTTGTGAATTATTTTTACTTTTGCCCAAGCTTCATATTTACACATAACGTTTGTCTATCTTTGATCTTTTCAACTGTATAGGGTTGCAGAACTTAATAAATGTGTACGACTTATAATCTCTGTTTCACCGTACCATACTTTGAATTGGTTGCTATTTAGCTGAATTGCAAGACAACTTTAAAAGAGCAGTGCACAAGTCTCCATGTCATTTGGTTGAAGCGTTTTCTCTGGCAGGTTGGTGTTACTTTAATGTTCTTTCGTGCTGGCTTTTAGGACAGGACAACATATAGTTTCTGTGTTATTGAATCTTATACTTATCGCATTTTTCACATTGTAAACTATGGCATTAGACCTTGAGGCCTGGCAATTAACGAGAAAAAATGCAAGTTTTTACTTGTGCCCAAGGTGGAAATTACCATAGGCGGAAGCTTATCAGTTTATTAGTCTTTTTGCATTTTCCTTGCTTAGGAAAAAAATGCGTAGCATTCTCAGTAAGGTAAAGTCGAGACCTATTTTTGCTCTATCGAAGGTATGACATGATAGAAACATGGCATTGACCTAATGGATATTTTTCTTTCGTACTGCATAAAAATCCCTCAAAAGCTTTCAAAATAGTTTTATAACTCTTTGATGTATTTAACTGATTTAAAACTCTTTTATGTTGTTAATTATTTTCCATTATTTGATCTTTTTGTAGTGTATTTGTGTTGGTTCCTGACCAGCAAAGCTTGCAAATATATCCTGATCGAGACTCAACTACACTGAAATCGCTGTCTAAGTTGTCGAGTTACGGTGCAATTTTTGGAAATCTTGACGTTTAAAGGACTTCTACATATTCTACAACCTTCTCTCGATGTCCTTTCGATATATTTAATATTTATATACAAGGATTACGATGTAAAAAGCCACCCAAATAAACCATCTTATTCAAATGCCCTTGTTGTTTGCTTACATTTATGCGTCTGCATGCCAGCGGTAATTATCATTAAAATTGATTTTCGTGCGCATGCGTAGTACAAAATGCCTACGTGCTACTTTAGAGTGATTCTAGGAGATGGCAAGATATTAGTGACGTAATAGATATCGGGTGGTCGCGTAGTCAGTATAATTCAAACAGTTCGAGAACGAAGCTCCAGTTACTGGCCAGTACAACAACCAAACAACCGTTGTTTGTATGCTCTCTTTGACCTTTGGAACGAAACAGAAGCCAGAGAATAAGAATATAAATCACGTGCAATCGAATCATCAACATAGAACAGCTTATATATAAATGACTATTTCGGGTGTCCTAGTGGCTTTGAAACAACTTAATATATTAAAATTAAAACATCCATATTAATAATCTCATCGAGTGTTACTTTCAATCATCGAAACGATTTTCCAGGGAATGAAACTTGCAATTAGCTTGAAATGGAAGAAAAGCTAAAAGTCTATTGCAATGTTTTTGGAATTGAAGTTTTTTATACCATAGCGATTTTAGATTCTTTTCTTTTTTTTTCCATCGGCGTTCATCTTCATTCACTTCAGTCTTCCTTTCAAACATTGCAAACTCAACTGCGTATCTGTTTCCTTTTCAGTTAAATACACATTCAACATCATTACCGGATATAAATCGGGAGCTGGCACCAACGCTAACATTTTTTTCACGTTATATGGAACTGATGGGGAATCTCCGCAACAAAAGATTGAGAACAAAGACTTAAAAACGTCCGAAGATGATGGAATGTGAGTAAACGGCTGGAATAGTAATACTTTGTTTATGTTTGTACGTCAACATTTTAGAATGACGTAAGCCTTAGTAGATTACACGCGTATAGGCTGTAGAGTATAGAGGTAAGGCTGGCAAGGGAATTTAAAGAAGGTCAATGTCTAAATACATGAAAAGTGTTTTAATTAGGTAAAGAAGTATAGTAAGCCAAAATTACTTCTAAAATAGTTCTCGCTATCAAAAACCCTATCCTTTCAAAAATTAAGCTAATAACCTTTTCTCTAGATTTAACCATATAAAACTCGAATAAAAACATATACGAGGAAGACATTTCAAGTTAAAAATTTACCATTTATATTTATTTAGTTGTGTAATTATTAATCAGCTTTAGTTTTGAAAGCTTGCTTTGATCGCTAAACTAAACATTTTAATTATGAAAATATTTTGCTTTGGAGTTTGCCAAAAAATATTCGGTACGTAGGATAATTTTTTAGCGATTCCTTTCATTTCTATGAAGCAAAATGTCAATAGAAACTTAATTACTTCAAACCAAATAATCTTCCTGGAATTTTAAAGCTTAACTAGACGATCTGCGATCGTATACTCGGGCTTCTAGTTGGATCAGATGCGTGTGAAGTCACGGTACATTTGCGTTGCAGAATCGCAAGATTCTGTCAACCAAATTAGAGCATACTAGACAACTGTTCCTCGAATCAGATTGCTTACGTAGTACGAACACGTTGCACGGCAGAGCAAGCACCCTGCCGCGAGTTTCATTATTCAAACCGAAATGCATGCTATATAATGTTGAAGATATGTGAAAGACAGTGTATTTGTTATGGTCTAATGTATTCTGCTTGGTTCTCGATCACGTTCATAGCCATGGCATTCACATACAACACGAGTACAATTGTGATAAACAAACTTTGCATAACGAGATCTGAATCCTTGTACTTTTATTGACACTATAACATCCTTGTGTTCATGCACATTAGTAAAACTGATAACTTTCTCGAGTATATCACAGTCTTCAAGAGTATTTACCATGTCATCTACTATCAAGCACGTGGAATTCCATAGGCAGTGCAAACTAACATACACGATCGCTTGTACAATAGTTGTGATTATATATGTGATGTCAAATCGTACGTTATCGAAATCCAATACAATAAAAACAATCAAAAGAATTAGGATATTTAATACAAGAGTTAAGCTTAGATATTTACTGTTAAAGTTGCTTCGTTGAGTATCCTCTTTATCCAATATGGCGAATTTATTGTTGTTGTTTGCTTCACCGCGCGAAGGTGCGTGGCGATTCTCGTGCCCAGTTCCCATAGTCCCCCACCCCCCCCCCCCCCCCCAAATTTGGAGCCCAAATACGAAGAATGGCTTGCATTTTTGGACTCGGGCGCCCGAGTAAAAATGTCGACTAGTTTTACTTAGTGTTTTTCGCTTACATAGCGCTGAAGCTGTAAGGCTTTGCTTGAAGTGCAAACGCGCGCCTAAAACTCACACACATCAAATATACTATTTATAGTTAATATAATTCTTGAAAAAAATGCAAAGATACCCCAATTTTTTCTTCTCTGGATGGCACATAATTAACAATGCCTTACATCACAAGAAATATCGCTATACTGTACTTTTTTCCCATTAATTTGTTTTTATTTCTATACTGATTCGCTAAGGTCGATGTTACACGAGACGATTTGCAACGATGATTTTTCGCGATACGCCGTTGCGCGAAAGGTTTATACCCTGTAACATGCCAGATAAAACGATTTTTAGAGTAACTTCGAACCTCAGCCAACATGTTCAAGTTTCTGATCTGAAGTCAAATCCCCGCAACTCAAAATGACGAATTTTTCGTAGCGTTGCGCGAAAAATCGTCATTGCAAATCGTCTCGTTTAACATAGCCTTAAAGCTTGCTATGTGTTCATCAGAATAATGCTGTTCTCTTGATATATTTCATGCACAGGACATATACGTACAAATTTCACTGTCCATATCTGGGTACCCTGACCAAGATTCGTATCGGCTATAACAACACTGGAGGGGGTTCAAACTGGTACCTGGGAAAGGTATGTATGCCGGCTAGCCTGTTAACTAGCAAACTCTGATAAGAACTTTATGAAACTGGACTAAAATCAAATTACAAGGTCTGGAATTCTCAGCTGCAAAAAACGTTTATTCATTGCCACTGCCTGTAAAATGTACCGCAAAAATTTACTAAGGTTGCGGATATAAAGTAGCCTAAATAAGTTGTCAAAAAATCACATTTGCATTCCCATTTGCTACAGGTAACAGTGGTAGACCCTGAGAAAGGAGATGCTGTAGAGTTCCCATGTGATGATTGGCTTCAACCTAATGCTGATGGAATGATAGAACACGAACTCAGAAAAGGTTTGTTGCAACCATGTTGTTGTTGTTGCTGCTGCGGTTGGTTTTAGTTAAAATGAACCATGTTTTTTATTATTCTTATTTAATTTCAGTATTCATTTTTCATTCTTTTCTTTGTAAAAAGCATAGAGAGTTTTATGCGTTTTTCGTAAGAACTAATAATTTCTATTTGTTATCGGTTATATGACAACGTTCTTGCAATTAGGTGCATTAGTATCATTATTATTAATATTGCTATTATCATTATCATTCCTTATTCGTTATTCCCTTTTTCCAGTTCTTAGGTCCTAGTTCCCAATTCCTAATCCTTTATTCCTCATTTTCTATTAATTCCTAATTCTGTTAATTCCTAATTATTATTTCAAATTTCAGTCATTCATCTAGATTTATATTTACAGTTACAGCGAAACTATTTGTTTTCTAACATTTTTTGCTCTATTTTATCCTAAACGATGGCAGATGTGACACCTTTGTTGATCATCACTAAGGGCAAATCGAGCGAGATTAGCGCTGATGGTTAGTAATGATATATTTGTACACTAGAATTAATGTTCGAGTATTGGCAAATTGAAACTGAGATCTCTTCATTCCTGGTATTCTAAGAAATCATTTAGTACTATGTAATTGTGGTTCCATATGGTTCCTTCTTTCGTAAAACTTCCTTGGGGCACGAACCGGATAATTAGTGCTGGCACATTTATTCATGCAATAAAAATGAAGCAAGACATTTGTGTAAATTGGTGGTAAAATCCAGGCTTTCACTTCCAGAGGTACCCCTCCTGTTTAAATCAGGTTTTGTCAGTTGAAGATTGTTTTGATTTCGAAACAACCGCTAGGAATGGAACCTGGGCCCAAAGAAGACGAAAGGATTTCTGCGTCCTCCTCTACGCATGATATCACTCCCAGTCGCTCAAGACTCAATTTCCCTGGCCGCTGGTATTCTGGAGAGCCAAGTGAAGAAAGCTGGTTGCAAGTGGATTTGAGTGAATTTCAAGTGGTCACATCTATGGAAATTCAATGTCATCCATATGGGAGTAAAGCCTTTGTGAAGAAGTTCGAAATATTGCACTCAGAAGACGGGAAAGCCTGGAGCTCCAACGACGAGAATGGAAACCAGGTAAGGGGTCAATTGAAAAGGTCAAACTTACGTAGCACTCATTCTAGGTCTGATTAGTAAGCTGCTATTCGTAGAGCAACGCTGAGCAACAACTCATGTAGTTGCTAGCTGGGAAACTAAAAATGGAAATTGATATAGTTTAGAATAAAATATTGATCCTTTACTTCTCCTGCCCTGATTTTATTAAAACACACCAAAAACCGTGATTCTACGGTATGACGCTACCCGAGCCACGCAAAGGTCTTACCAGTTGCAGATGTAATTACAAAGCCAGCACCTTCTCCTCAGTTATTTTACGACCATGGGTGTTGGTCCGGCCCGGACTCGAACCATGACCTCCCGCACGAAAGTCCGTTGCTCAACCAACTGAGCCAACCGGGTGTCGGTATAAAAGCTATTAATTAATAAGATGCTCCCTTTAGTTTAACCTCAGTTGAATTCTTTAATTAACCAGATATTCAAATGCAACAAGGATAATACTACAATCAAAGTCGTTAAGTTCCAGACGGTCATATATGCGAGATACATTCGTATTCGTCCAGTGCAATGGTATGCTTGGCCATGTATGAGGATAGAGCTGTACGGAATCCCATCCATAAAAGGTCAGTAAATATCAACTAAATTATGATAATTGATTGCTTCTTATACTTATTGCATTAGCATTTCTATAAGATCAATATTCTATTATACAATCGGTTTATTTATGTTTACATTCTTATTTGTCCAGTGAATGAATGGTACCTTTCATGTATGAGGATAGAGATGTACCGAATCCCTTCCGAAAAAGGTCAGTAAATATTGCTTGTTATACTTATCGCATTAGCATTTCTATAAGAGTGTTCTATCCTACAATGCAAGTAATTTAATGTTTACATTCGTATTTGTCTAGTGGAATGGTATGCTTCATGTATGATGATGGAGCTGTACGGAATCCCTTCCCACGGAATCCCTTCCATAAACGGTCAGTAAATATTCTCTCAAATTTAATGTTTTATTAGTAGTAGAGGACGCGATATTTCACCTCTTTTCAACTCCCCCCCCCCCCCCCCCCTCCTAATTGGCTCCTTGAATTAAAGCTCGATACTATACTGGTTGTCAATACTGGCTATTTCTATACATCAATACCGGCGTTGCATATTAGCATACCGCTTGAAACAAACAGTACATTCATTGCTGCAATTTCTTGTTTAGCTTTGGAGGCATACATTTTCATATCTATTTTTCATTAGGAAATAAAAACCAAAATTCCTTCTCGATCTGTTTAATATTTGTTTACAGAAAATAACCGTACTCCCCCCCCCCCCCCATTTTTATGGCGATTTCTATGTAGATAGTGTTGTATTGTATACCTTGAAACAGACAGTACATTCATTGCTGCAATTTGATTTTACGTTTACGCAAAATCCAGGATTTCACTTCCAGAGGTATCCCTCCTGTGCAAATCAGTTTTTGTCAAATTTTTTTTTTTGAAAAATGTTTTGCCCTAGAAACATTAAATTACTTAATTAAAATTATGCATTTCGTTGTAATCTGTAGCTTAATCCTATACAAAATGCATAACTATTATATAAAATTTAATTGTTAATTTCTTTTATCATATGACCGTATTTCACTGTACGCGTGATTCTAAGAAAAACCTTTGGGGAAAATGTCGTCAGCAAAAAAAATACGCTTTTCCGAAAAGTGTAATAATTTCCCGTTCGGACTCGCCGTTCGGACTCGCTGCTCATTTTGATTCGCATTTATCAAAAACGCTTTGAAATCGATTTTTTATATGTGGTCATATGATAAAATGCTTATTGACTGAGTTAAGGTCGGTCCGAACGGGAAAATATTTGGCTCTCGGTCCTTGGCACGGAACTCGCTGCGCTCGTTCCGTACTTCAGGACCTCGAGCCAAATATTTTCCCGTTCGGACCTCCTACTCAGTCAATAAGTACATAGTATATGCATTTACACATTAATTATTTTGGATTTAATACATTCTCTAACTATATTTTACCTTATTATTAATTACTGTGGGCTTTATTTATTTATATATTCCTAGCTTATTAGCTATACTAAGTTTAACTTTAAGTTATTATAGTTAGCTTGTGTATAGTATATAGAATTGTTTAATTTTTTACCAATTACATAAATGTAATATATGCACAAATAAAATATATTGTCATTTTCATTGTCATTAAAAGGAGAAAGAAAGCAACAACGCCAACCGCTAGGAATGGAATCTGGGAAAATAAAAGACGAAAGAATCTCTGCGTCCTCCTCTACGCATGATAACATTCCCAGTTGCTCCAGACTCAATTTCCCTGACTGCTGGTGTTCTGGAGTGCCACAAGGAAGCTGGTTGCAGGTGGATTTGATTGATTTTTACGTAGTCACGTCTCTGGCAATTCAAGGAAATCCTAATGGGAATAAAGCCTTTGTGAAGAAGTTCGAAATATTGTACTCAGAAGACGGGAAAGCCTGGAGCTACCACGAGGAGAATGGAAACCGGGTAAGGGGTCAATTGAAAAGGTCACACTTACGTAGCACTCATTCTAGGTAATAAGCTGCTATTCGTAGAGCAACCTGCGCTAAGCAACAACGCATGTGATGTGGTTGCTAGCTGGGAAACTAAAAATGGAAATTGATATAGTTTAAAATAAAAGATTGATCCTCCTACCCTGATTTTCATTAAAGCCGACCAAACAACCCTTACGAAATTGTACAAAAACCCAGGGCTTGTAACCGTGATTCTACGGTACGCTACCCGAGCCACGCAAAGGTCTTACCAATTGCAGATATAATTACAAAGCCAGCACCTTCTCCTCAGTTATTTTACGACCATGAGTGTTGATGGCACGGACTCAAACTATGACTTCCCGCTAGAAAGTCCGTTGCTCAACCTACTGATTCCGGCAACCAGTTGGCGTTAAAAAAGCTATTAATTAATAAGATTCATCATGTTCTGCTCCCTTTAATTGAATATTCTCAGTTGAATTTTTAATTAACAGATATTCGAAGGCAACAAGGATAATACTACAATCAAAGTCGTTGACTTCCAGACAGTCATAATAGCGCGATACATTCGTATTTGTCCAGTGGAATGGTACGTTTCGCCATGCATGAGCATAGAGCTGTACGGAATCCCATCCATAAAAGGTCAGTAAATATCAACTAAATTATTACTTGTCATACTTAACTTGCATTAGCATTTCTATAAGAGTTGTCTATTCTCTCAAATTTAACGTTTTATTAGAGGACGCGATTTTCCAGAGACAAATTGAAAACAATGGACTTTTCTAAGGATTTGATTTTTTGGATTTAGGTAATGGGTACTGGGAAGTATTTTCTCCCTTGATAGCCACATTGAAATGCTCGATACAGGGTGTTTATAATGAAGATTTCTATGCAGATAGTTGTTGTATTGCATACTTTATACCTTGAAACAGACAGTACATTTATTGCTGCATTTTTTTTTTCTTTTTTTTTTTTTACGTTGGATAATTTTGAGCGCAAAATCCAGGCATTTCACTTCCAGAGGTACCCCTCTTGTCGAAATCAGGTTTTGTTAGTTAACGTTGAGAATTGTTATAACTTGTTCAGTCTAAAATATTTTGAAATTCTTTCGACCTCTTTTTTTCAGAAAGGTGTCCCCTTAAGAGTAGCGATATTGATAAGATGCTGTCCATTGAAAACCCGATGGAAAATTGGTCCAAAGCCAAGAAGATTAAAGATGCCAATCCGCCCCTAACAAAGGTGAGAGCAGGAACTTTCGATTGGGTTTAGGGCCCACAAGTGTCACGGCAAACTCAAGATTTTTTGGATGGAACACCTGCGGTTAGGGTTCAGTCTATTGGTTGCACGTTTTACAACGCGCTCATCTCATATCAAACAAATTCCCCTACAAATTAAATGTCAGATTTGCTTAAACTTTGAGCAAGATTTTAAAAATTGAAGTATATTACCTGTTTTCCATGTAGTTAAGTTTAAGCCTAATCCCCATGGCAGAAAAGCAGATTAGAGTATTTTTAATCCTTAAAACTGTGTCGAGAGTGTTGATTGTCCTCCTATTCTCTTTTGTAACCACAGGTGTCCCATCTAACAATTTAGAGTTTGCCGTGGCAAATTTATATTTGCTTCGACAAGCTAAGTTTTTAGATTGAAGGCTCTTCCCTTTGCAGGGTCGCTGAAATTTCTAGGACCTCCATTTTCTAATCCATACGCCCTTCAATAAATAATGAACGGTGGTCCCTTATATTAGACGTCCATTTCTATTTTTTTAATAGTATGATTGGGAGACTAATAAAGTATACGATACGGTATTCAAGCGTTGTGATTGGATGTGTTTTTATTGCATTTGATTGGTTAAAAGTGCAAGCCATTTGAGAGTTCCAAAGCTATCTGAAAATCTTTCGACTTTCGTTATAATTTGCAGTATGCGCCGCCAACAGGTCACGTGATCATTTTACCGCCACGTT
>JALHLI010000167.1:0-2500 GCA_023349425.1 Anthopleura sola | reverse complement strand
GTTCGTAAAAACGGCGCCTCTCCAACACACACACTCACACTCTTGCCAACGGCCAGGTCGGCGCAACCACTTTCGTGAACGCGCAGTGCCTTTTCGCAACTGTCGATTCGCAACCCGCTTCGAATCCCTCGAAAGCAATTCGCGCTTGCGCTTCGAGGTGACCCAATGCGGCCGCTATGCCGTCATTTGCTAGGCTTTCACAAGCCCCACATTCATACGCATCTAATTATCTTTCTCGGGTCTTCTGGCGGCCTCTTTGATCTCAAAATGACAAAATTAAAAACCACATCAAAATCCAGCAAAATGGCTCTCGATCGAATTTCGGACCCTCCCCCTCCCTATACACCTTAACCCCAACCCACCCCCTCCCTATCTAACCCTAACCCTAACCCCAACCCACCCCCTCCCTATTCACTTTAACCCCAACCCACCCCCTCCCTATTCACTTTAACCCTAACCCTAACCCACCCCCTCCCTATTCATTTTAACCCTAACCCCAACCCACCCCCTCCCTATTCACCTTAACCCCAACCCACCCCCTCCCTATCTAACCCTAACCCTAACCCCAACCCACCCCCTCCCTATTCACTTTAACCCCAACCCACCCCCCTCCCTATTCACTTTAACCCTAACCCTAACCCACCCCCTCCCTATTCATTTTAACCCTAACCCCAACCCACCCCCTCCCTATTCACCTTAACCCCAACCCACCCCCTCCCTATTCAACTTAACCCCAACCCACCCCCTCCCTATTCACCTTAACCCCAACCCACCCCCTCCCTATTCAACTTAACCCCAACCCACCCCCTCCCTATAAACTTTAACCCTAACCCTAATTCAAATCCTAATTCTAACCCTAACACTTAACTTTGAAATCCTTTTTCACGCCTCTCCCCTGTTGACCCCCAAACCCATTTTCGAGTTCTCCTCCACGCTCTGCACCCGATTCTGGTCGTGGTTTCGACCTGCGGACCTTATAAGACCGAACCCCCAATTCTAACCCTAACCCTAACCCTAACTCTAACCTTGAAGTCGTTCTCACGCCTCTCCCCTGTTGCAATCCTGACCCCCAAACCCATTTTCGAGTTCTCCTCCACGCTCTGCACCCGATTCTGGTCGTGGTTTCGACCTGCGGACCTTATAAGACCGAACCCCCAATTCTAACCCTAACCCTAACCCTAACTCTAACCCTAACCTTGAAGTCGTTCTCACGCCTCTCCCCTGTTGCAATCCTGACCCCCAAACCCATTTTGGAGTTCTCCTCGACGCTCTGCACCCGATTCTGGTCGTGGTTTCGACCTGCGGACCTTATAAGACCGAACCCCCAATTCTAACCCTAACCCTAACCCTAACCCTAACCCTAACCTTGAAGTCGTTCTCACGCCTCTCCCCTGTTGCAATCCTGACCCCCAAACCCATTTTCGAGTTCTCCTCGACGCTCTGCATCCGATTCTGGTCGTGGTTTCGACCTGCGGACCTTATAAGACCGAACCCCCAATTCTAACCCTAACCCTAACCCTAACCCTAACCTTGAAGTCGTTCTCACGCCTCTCCCCTGTTGCAATCCTGACCCCCAAACCCATTTTCGAGCTCTCCTCCACGCTCTGCACCCGATTCTGGTCGTGGTTTCGACCTGCGGACCTTATAAGACCGAACCCCCAATTCTAACCCTAACCCTAACCCTAACCTTGAAGTCGTTCTCACGCCTCTCCCCTGTTGCAATCCTGACCTCCAAACCCATTTTCGAGTTCTCCTCCACGCTCTGCACCCGATTCTGGTCGTGGTTTCGACCTGCGGACCTTATAAGACCGAACCCCCAATTCTAACCCTAACCCTAACCCTAACCCTAACCTTGAAGTCGTTCTCACGCCTCTCCCCTGTTGCAATCCTGACCCCCAAACCCATTTTCGAGTTCTCCTCGACGCTCTGCACCCGATTCTGGTCGTGGTTTCGACCTGCGGACCTTATAAGACCGAACCCCCAATTCTAACCCTAACCCTAACCCTAACGTTGAAATCGTTCTCACGCCTCTCCCGTTGTAATCCTGACCCCCAAACCCATTTTTACGTTCTCCTCCACGCTCTGCACCTGATTCCTTCCATGAGTTTGACCTAGAAACCGTTTTTCGACCCTTCGCACATTCTAACCGTAACCTCCCTGCGTGAGTTTTTTTCCAAGCGGCGGGCCCGTTCGCAACTTCCTCGAGGAAGGAAGAAGGTAGGTCCGCGGCAACAAAGTGTTCTCTGGAGAGCGTATGGTGGTGGCGTGGGAAAAAAAAAAATGATAACAAATCGTAGAACAAAGGCTTAATCTCAGAAGATCGTAACAACAAGGTTACTCTACAACTTACAATACCCCGTTCTTTATTTAAGTCGTCTGCAAAGGATTTATCTCCAGAAATGTTAAACTTTGATATGTTTTAGTGCCTTGGCGGTTATTGTCCGCCTTGGCACGTTGGGACGCAGGGGGCCGCGCGAACGTGACCCCTATCGTTGTTCGC
>JALHLI010000166.1:40000-41411 GCA_023349425.1 Anthopleura sola | reverse complement strand
GAGACAAGCATATGACTACTGGCAGGATCAACCAGATAACTACACCGAGACTCGTTGGAAGCCGCCGCCGGGGCGGCTCCGAGCGATTCACGTGCATCTTTTGAGGGGGGGCGGCGCCGCGCCACATCCGCTTCCGCATCGTAAGATGCAGTCGCCAACGTCGCGCCGCACCGCACCACTTTTTTGCCACGTCTTTCGACGCGTCTCCCAGAACGCAACGCGGGCATGCTCACGATCCAAGAGGCTTATTAATGTCCTCTAAGACGGGCTACCCGCGGTGCGTTCTTCGGCGAGGCATTCGTTCGTAAAAAACGGCGCCTCTCCAACACACACACTCACACTCTTGCCAACGCCAGGTCGGCGCAACCACTTTCGTGAACGCGCAGTGGCTTTTCGCAACTGTCGATTCGCAACCCGCTTCGAATCCCTCGAAAGCAATTCGCGCTTGCGCTTCGAGGTGACCCAATGCGGCCGCTATGCCGTCATTTGCTAGGCTTTCACAAGCCCCACATTCATACGCATCTAATTATCTTTCTCGGGTCTTCTGGCGGCCTCTTTGATCTCAAAATGACAAAATTAAAAACTACATCAAAATCCAGCAAAATGGCTCTCGATCGAATTTCGGACCCTCCCCCTCCCTATACACCTTAACCCCAACCCACCCCCTCCCTATCTAACCCTAACCCTAACCCCAACCCACCCCCTCCCTATTCAACTTAACCCCAACCCACCCCCTCCCTATTCAACTTAACCCCAACCCACCCCCTCCCTATTCACCTTAACCCTAACCCCAACCCACCCCCTCCCTATTAACCTTAACCCCAACCCACCCCCTCCCTATTCACCTTAACCCCAACCCACCCCCTCCCTATTCACCTTAACCCCAACCCACCCCCTCCCTATTCAACTTAACCCCAAACCCACCCCCTCCCTATATACTTTAACCCTAACCCTAATTCAAAATCCTAATTCTAACCCTAACTCTTAACTTAGAAATCCTTTTTCACGCCTCTCCCCGGTTGACTCCCAAACCCATTTTCGAGTTCTCTTCACGCTCTGCACCCGATTCTGGTCGTGGTTTCGACCTGCGGACCTTATAAGACCGAACCCCCAATTCTAACCCTAACCCTAACCCTAACCCTAACCTTGAAGTCGTTCTCACGCCTCTCCCCTGTCGCAATCCTGACCCCCAAACCCATTTTCGAGTTCTCCTCCACGCTCTGCACCCGATTCTGGTCGTGGTTTTTACCTGCGGACCTTATAAGACCGAACCCCCAATTCTAACCCTAACCCTAACCCTAACCCTAACCTTGAAGTCGTTCTCACGCCTCTCCCCTGTTGCAATCCTGACCCCCCAAACCCATTTTCGAGTTCTCCTCCACGCTCTGCACCCGATTCTGGTCGTGGTTTC
>JALHLI010000165.1:0-41545 GCA_023349425.1 Anthopleura sola | reverse complement strand
GTATGTATTATTGACTATGGACTTAGTCAAGTCGTCAAGTCCACCCAGGAAAAGGACCCCCCCCCCTAAAACGCAATGAATCTAAGAGTCGTGGGATGTGTTCTAAGTATGGAAAAAAACATTGCATGTTTTGACGTAATAGATCAACGTGGAAGTCAGGTGTTCAATTACCACCAAAAACAATCCCGTAGGCTGGTGGGGGGGGGGGGGGGGGGTTCTGAGGAACCTACACGTACTGTTGAGGTCTTTTTTCATCTTCATAGAAAAGTAAAACGAAGTTAAACTGTAAATGAACCCAAGATGCACAAAATCTAGAAGAAAAAAAAAAAATATATATATATATATATATTACTGACTATGAATTTAGTCAAGTCGTAACCAGACATATAACACACCGGTCCACCCTGGAAAACGACCACCCTCTGAGTTCAGAAGAACCCGCCCCTATTTTATCATGACGTCACAGCTTGTTTACATGTACAAGAATAATAAAAATTAAGGCTAAATTTTCTTTTGTTCAGGACATTTAGTGTAATATTTAGCTGTTCTCACTTTTAACGATTTTATTGTGATTACATTTGTGTTGCTGCTTGCTTTCTCGACCGATGATCTTTAGTGTTAAAACAATACATTGTTTTGATGTCATATCATATTGAAATAAGGCAATTAGTTATTCACTTAAAAAGTCTAGACCAACTGATCTTTATTCATACTGCGAGCTATTGGCACACTATAGTTGACAAGTATGATGTAAAAGATCTTCTCTTTCTCTTAAATATTATATATATTTTTTCCTTTCTCCACTTCTCTTTTCTTCTCATCTCTCTTTTCTTCTCATCTCTCTTCTCTCTCTCTCTTCTCTTCTCTTCTCTTCTCTTCTCTTCTCTTCTCTTCTCTTCTCTTCTCTTCTCTTCTCTTCTCTTCTCTTCTCTTCTCTTCTCTTCTCTTCTCTTCTCTTCTCTTCTCTTCTCTTCTCTTCTCTTCCCTTCTCTTCTCTTCTCCTCTCTTCTCTTCTCTTTTCTATAGTTTTAAGGGGGTGGCTAATCTAAAGTGTCAGGGAGAATGCCTGCACCCCTCTAGAAATTTTGAAGTTGTGGTTCTAGCAAATGCAATTTTTCGGTTTTGGAGGGCAATTGCAATATTTTTATTTCCATTAAACACATGTCAAAACATTGGGCAACTCGTAACCGAAACTCATTTTTTGCAAATGTTGGGAAGGCTTATTCCCCCCCCCCCCCCTCCCCAAACCATCCCCCGTCTCCGGTCCCTGATAGAGCACGTGTATGAAAAAAGATCAATATTCTAAACTCATCAAGGTCTAGACTGGCTATTCTATATATATACCTAGAACTATTGACACACGCAAAACAGGTGTAATTATTTCACTGTAAAACAGTTATTGTCAAAAATATCGAGGCTTTAGAATTCGATTTTTTATCTTCTTTTAAAATTCCTATTTGTAATTATCTTATTATTATCTTTATATGGCAACGTTCTTGCAGTTAGGCCATATATCGTCTAGCCTGCGTAGCGGCGCATTTTTGGGGTTTTTGGGAGAGGGGGTGGGGAGCGAAAGCGAAAAAAATGCGCCGCTACGCAGGCTATATATAGTCAAAAATACATATCTGCATTTTAGCTTGTCCGACGTAGCAACAGTAACTAGGGAGGTAAACAATGAATTCGGGATCGGTGAATTGTGATTTTTAAAAGTCATCTTTTCTCTTCCTTTTTCTTTAAATGAGGAGCACGTAGGCATTTTGTACTACGCATGCGTATGAAAATCAATTTTAATGATAATTACCGCTGGCATGCAGACGCATAAATGTAAGCAAACAACAAGGACATTTGAATAAGATGGTTTATTTGGGTGGCTTTTTACATCGTAATCCTTGTATATAAATATTAAATATATCGAAAGGACATTGAGAGAAGGTTGTAGAATATGTAGAAGTCCTTTAAACGTCAAGATTTCCAAAAATTGCACCGTAACTCGACAACTTAGACAGCGATTTCAGTGTAGTTGAGTCTCGATCAGGATATATTTGCAAGCTTTGCTGGTCAGGAACCAACACAAATACACTACAAAAAGATCAAATAATGGAAAATATTTTAAAACATAAAAGAGTTTTAAATCAGTTAAATACATCAAAGAGTTATAAAACTATTTTGAAAGCTCTTGAGGGATTTTTATGCAGTACGAAAGAAAAATATCCATTAGGTCAATGCCATGTTTCTATCATGTCATACCTTCGATAGAGCAAAAATAGGTCTCAATTTTGCCTTACTGCGAGAGCGGCACAATTTTCTCTTAAGAATGAATTACACAAAACGAAAGATAAACTATTAAGGTTTCCACATGAGTAATTTATGGCTTGGGGAAAAACATAAACATATTATTTTGCGGCAATGGGCGATGCATATCATTGTCTAGCTCCATTTTTACAAAGTAAGAAATGCAATAAAAGTAAGATAAAATAACACAAAATCCAAACTGAGTTCGAATTTAAAAAAGCTTCCATGATAAACTTGAAAGTAAAACTAACCTGAGAAAGAAAATCACTTGAACTAAATGATTTGGATATAGGTGAACTTCTCCTCTGAACTTGCCCGAATTTCCGCCATACGCCTATCTATCCAAAGTATGGTACGATGATATAGCGATCAAAAGTCGTGCACAATTTTGCAGATCTGAAGCTCTATACAGTTAGATAAATAAAAGAAAGACAAACGTGGTATGTTAGTATGAAACTTGGGGAAAAGCAAAAACCATTCACAAAATGTACTGAAACTTGAGCTAATCTTACTAAAAATACGAAATTTCATCGTTATTCACAACCATTGGTCAGCCGATCTATCCATTGAAATAGATAGACAACCCACATATGATAATATTTAACATCAAAGTACTAACCTCTGCTGTCAAGGATTCTAAGTAAAAGCTGTTGCTTGAAGATTTTTAAGATTGAAGTCCACTAAAAACGAGCAATTTTCCTCTTCGGATGAGATTTTGAACAATGTTTTCTCGATAAACAAAAACACAGCAATCTCGTAATTACCAGGGATGTTAGTGCTGCAGGTCATCTTTCCATAGTCTCTCAACTTTGGGATAATTGTTTTTTCTTTCTTTCTAGATCGCCATTCAAAAGTCCGTCTTCGAGAGCTTGAACTCTCGAATACACAAAATGGCGCCGGGATGGCGCCAAAGAACTATTTTCGTGCGCATGCGTAGTACAAAATACCTATATGCTTAAATGAGGCAGTTGAATGTAATTTAGGCTAAGTTAGAACCAAGACAATGCTTGTTGGTCAGCGGTCCTAACCATTTGTGTCGGGAAGGGGGGGGGGGGGCAACGTAGCTTCAGGGGCGCATTTTCTGTCTTTGCAGTGCTGGCAGCTTTCAAAGCTACGAAAAATGTCCACCACCCTCCCTCCTCTGGGTTGGTTGGTTTCTAAAAAGGTAAGTATACACTCCCCTGATTTCAGTGTGACGGGTACCGGTGATGAGCTTTGGTCCAGTTGCCATGGTTACCTCCCTGCTTGGGCGTGGTTCGTCGCAACCTGCGCTCAGGCTGCTACTTTCACGATTTTTTCTTATTAACTGCAAGTGATACTGCAAAGCTATAAGCGTTTTATTCAATGTATCACTTGCGCCAAACTTGTGACAAAATCCTGCCGAACTAGAGTAAACTGAGTTACTTGCAGATATTTACGGAAATGTCAGGTTTTTTTCCTGATCAAGATATCACCTCTCCCAAAGAACAAGGTCTTATATCAAGGTCTTATAAACCGCATTCACTAAATTTTCATCGCATTTGATATCTTGTTCTTTGACCCCAATAGACCGTCGCGTGTTTACAGAATATTGAGCTTAAAAAAAAGTATATATGTTCATATAACGAGAGAATAAAAACGGTTTTTCTGCTCTGTCACTAAGACCATGAATGAATCACTAAAACGGTGGTTTTCGTGGAAGTCAGGCGCTCCATAACAACCGAAAACAAGCCCGTAGGCTGGGGGGGGGGGGGGGGGGTTATGAGGAACCTACCATGAACGAATCACTAAAACAGTGGTTTTCGTTGCTTTATTTCTATTTCTATTTTTCCATTATATCATATTATTTATCGTCATCATCTTTTTGGTGTTCATCGGGCAGCAGATCTGGATCGACATTTTGATATTCACATCGTGGCCCTTCGTAATCATTGGTACAGTGACAAAACTTCTTTCCACCTTTCCCATGAGAAGGAAAATACACGCAGGTCCCTCCATTCATACATAGGTCCTTGTATTCTTCTCCACAGACTGGAAAAGATAGACACAACTTGTTAAAAACGAGAAACAAACCGTAAAAGACCACATCAGAATCTTCTGCACATGTACGTCTTTATTTTACCTTTTAGGAATAAAAATTCGAATGAAACTCCAGGGAGGCAGGGGAGGACTCCCTATGTTGAGGGTATCAATGATGTTTACAGTTAACTGACAATGTCAGTATATTGGCCTAAAATTAGTAGTTAACTGACAAATGAAAGTTAACAGTTAACTGACATTTCTGTTTTTTTTTTTTAAATATTATGGCCAGCGCTTGTAAAATCAATTAGTAGATAACTGATAATTGGCCAAAAAATGAGTAGTTCACTGACAATCGGGTACCCCCATATTGGCACCCTCATGGACTATACGGGGTTGCTCCGCCCGAAAGGGGTGCCTTTTTCAGGCCGGAGGTATAGAAAAGGGTTGTAACTTCCTGTAACTTCATCCGTACTGTAGCGGCGTACGTACAAACAGAACACACCTGGGTAGAGTGGGTACTCACCTTTTGTGTGTTCCTGTGATCCTCCATCCTTCTTCTTAGAGCCTATGAAAGAAATACATAACATTAGGAAAGCAAAAGGAAAGGAAAAAAGGAAAAAAACAAACAAAACGAAACAAAGCAAAGGGTTCGGAATGGAACGAAAACAAACGAAAGAAAAGAAAGAAAAAAGAAAAAAATTGAAAGAAACGAAACGAAAAGAAGACAAAAGAAAAGAAAAGTAAAGAAAAGAAACGAAACGAAACGAAACGAAAGACAAGAATGAAAAGAAAAGAAAAAGAAAAGAAAAGAAAAGAAACGAATCGAAAGGAAAAGAAGAGAAGAGAATAGAAGAGAAGAGAAGAGAAGAGAAGAGAAGAGAAGAGAAGAGAAGAGAAGAGAAGAGAAGAGAAGAGAAGAGAAGAGAAGAGATGACAATTCAAAAACAATTTTTAGAAATAAACTACATTGGATATAACTTTCTTTTACGCATAGGATATTTCTCTTTCACAGTAAAAGAAAATAGTGTGTAAAATTAAATCTAGTAATATCTTTTTGTAGGTAGTATCTACATAATGTAGTTAACGCCCGGTTTAGACGTCGAATTTCAAATGTGCCGAAACTAATGCAAATGAATTCAAACAATAGGTTTTGTTCATTTGCATTAGATTCGGCACATGTGAAATTCGACGTCTCAAACCAGGCCTGACAATTAATGTCTTTAGAGGCTTCGGTCAAAAGAATATCAGAAACAAACTAATAGTTTTTTGTTGGCTTGTTTTCATTCGACTGTCCGGATCAATTTTCACGAGTTTCATGGCGATCATTTGTATAGTTATTTTCTGCCTTTGTCATTGCACATTCTTTCATCTATTATTGTTTTCCCTAGTGTATTTCATCACATGCACAGTATATAACCCATGGCTGACGTGTTTTATTCCTCTCACTTCTCAAATGTTGATCGAGAACGACGACACGTAAAACGTAGCTGGACGTAGCATCGACTCATTCAACGTTGGAATATTCGAGGTACCTGATTCGAGGTAAAATATCCCTATACATTCGTATCGTTATTAGCAGACTTTGTTCCTATAAAATGATTCCAAATACCGTCCTTTATGTAAATGCTTTCTCTTAAATATAATTACATGAAGTAAAAAATCCGAGAGTTGGTCGGCAGTCCACGTAGCACATCCGGGCATCCATGCATCCAACATTTTAGTTGTTTTGTTTGGCACTAAAACTATTTCAAATTCCACTTTTTTTATTATTATTTAGTTAATTTTTTCTCAATTTTCAAAGAATTTTTAAATCTATTTTAAAAAATTCTTGAGACATCGCAATTTAGTGTTATGTTTTACTCATCTGATTCAGTTTGAATCGACAGTCCACGTAGCACATCCGGGTACTCATCCAACATTTTTGGCGCCAAAACTATCTGAACTTCTATTTTATTTGTTCAGTCAATTATTTCTCAATCAAATACGATATTTTATAGGATTTTCACTCAATTAAATAAATCCTTGAGAAATTTAATTTTTTTTTTTTTTTTTTTTTTTTTTGGCTTTTCTCGATTCGTTTGGCAAAATCGGCAGTCCATGGTAGCATATCTGGGTCCTTTTAGATTAAAATTATCGAACTTTAATTTGTTTTGGCTTCAATTTATAAGATTTTTAACTCTAGTAAACAAAATTCTTGGGGCCGGGGAAATTTTAGGATTATGAATATGCTCATCTCTATTAACCCGAACAATTTTTCTCTGGTAAACGATTGAATTATTTTTTTAAAACTTCGTGACTTACGAAAAGGTGGTATAAAACTCAACTGAAAAGTACGTAAAAATGTAAAAGTTCCTTATCCAAAAAAGAAATTACTGTAAAAAAACACTTGCTGCAAAAAAAAAAAACGTTTTGGACCTGATAAAAAGTGTTGAAAAAGATAACATCAACCTACTTTTAGAAGCACAACTGAGGGCCACAAGAGCCAAGATGATCACCAACTTGTTCATGGTCTTTGATGCTTTACTTCTGACTTGTTCGACTTCTAACCAAGTGGAGCACACGACGAGATGTGAAATATTTTGTCAATTGCTAGTTGTATTTATGCCAGATATTCTAACAGCTATTAATATACATTATTAAATTATTAATAAGATTATTCAGGCTCAACGTGTCCTTTTGTCACCAAAACTTTTGTCCTTTTTCAAAAAGAAGTGGCGCGTGACTTTTGGCAGGTTTTGCTGATGTTTTTGTTCTTTTGATTTTGCCGCTTCTTTTCTTCTGGTCATAATTATTATTTGAACTATTTCACATCAAGCATCCTTTTGTCTTTTTCAAAAAAATATGATAAATAATTACGTTAGTACCAAGGATTCCAAGTCAAGGTTGGACTTAGCGCCATTATAGTAACGACAGCTATCTGTGTTCTGAGAAACATTGCAAGTAAGATACATCATCGCTAATATTGGTACTGTTTTTGTTGGTTTTGTTATGTATAAAAAAAAAATTCATCCCAGACAGATTCCCTGGATTTTTTTTCTTTGTCGCCCCTTTCAAACCCAGCGGGATGTTGCATCTTGCAGGTACTGAATTAAGTAAGGTTTTTCTTTATGGCTGATTGATGTTTTCAGACAAAGATTTGAATTTGACATAGTTGTTGTCGTAGTTGTTTGTGAGCTTTTTTGTTTGTTTGTTTCTTGGTTGTTCTTTGTTTTTGTTTTTGTTGTATGTTTTTTATTTAGGTTTTGTTGTTTTCATATATTTTCCTTTCATTCCCGTCCATAATATCACTATACCCATTCAAGCAACGGTTGATCCAGTTTTGATTGAGCCTCGGGCTAGTACTGGTAACCTACCAAGATAAAACCCTGCCCACATGTAGGCCCCGGTCATCGTGTCATCCAATAACAATGTTGGCACCTTTTGTTCTGTGATTTCATTTTTTATTGAGATTTTGAGCCGCCAATACGGGTTTATATTGGCTACTAGTTGGGAGAAAATATATTTCGTATTGGCCGCTGTCGATATATTTCTTTTTCTTCTTTCCTTTTTCAATTTTTCCCCCCACTATATTATAGTTTTATTCCTCTTCATCTTGTTGTTTTCCATCAGGCGGTACCTTCTCAGACAAAGGTATATGAAAGGGGTACCTTTTCAGGCAAAGGTATATATGAAAGGGGTACCTTCTTAGAGAAATAATCATCATCGCTGCATAAACGACGGAGACGAAGAAATTGCGAAAAAGGAATGGCATTTAGAAACACTTTTCGTTGTTCTCGTAACCGTTGTTATACTTGTCCGCATATTGTTTCTCACACTTCTATTGTTGGTCCCAAACCGTCACTCAAAATCACTGATCACTCATTTTGAATGTACCACTTTCAATGTCATCTACTGCATTAAATGTTCTCGCTGTAATCTTTTATATGTTGGTGAAAATGGCCGTCGTTTCGGTGATCGTATCCGCGACCATCTTTATGATATTCGTAAGAACGATCAAACCAAACCAGTTTCCCGCCATTTCAACTTACCTAATCATTCACTTTCCGACTTCATTGTTTTCGGTTTGTCTTTGGTTAGCGGCAACAATGATTGTCGCAAAACCAAAGAGATGCGGCTCATTCACCTATTGGGTACTCATAATCCCAATGGGATGAATGAACGCTTCGCTTTTAATTAATCTATTCTTTTGTCTTTTTATTATTTCTTATTGTTTTTTTCTCGTAACCTTGCCTACCTTGCTCTCATTGGTTATCTATTTTCTATCTTTATCATATATACACTACCTTCCACTCTTATTCTCTCTTTTACTCCGACGAAGGACTAGTGTCCGAAACGTCAGTAAGTGATCTCTCTTATTTTTTACGGTGTAAAATTTAACTTTTTATCCATACTTGCTCCAAAGTGTCTGGCAAATAAGATTAGCCACCCACACCATCATTATGGCACTAGACAGGCTTCAAACAAACATCTAACCATTCCCAAGGCAAAATCAAATGCAGGGAAACGCCGTTTCTCTTTCTTAGCACCTTCTATCTGGAATAACTTACCTCTCGAAACTCACTCTGTTTCACTGTCTCATAACTCATTTAACCGTAAATGTAAAGAACACTTTCTCAACTTCCTTAGCAGCCATTAGGCTGAATTACGGATAATTTTACGATGATATATATGATAATATTATGCGTAATGGATAAGTTGCGAGCCTTAATGTGAGCGACTGAAGAAGACTGCCGTTGGGCCTTTGACAACTTCAAGTCGACTGAAAAATGAGCCAGTTCAACTAGAAACCGTGGACTGGCAAGTTCACTAGACACACCGTGCTGCCGCGGACGAGGCCCAATACAGGTCGAAACAGCTGTCCACGGTTTCTAGTTGAACTGGCTCATTATAATATCCTATTTCAAATAGGTGTTATGTTTATGTGCCAACTAAAAACTAAATTTCTGATTGGCAATATAGATATAACAGCCCGCAACCAAAACAAATTTCGTCATCGTCCGCCCACTATTTTCGATCCGTCCTTTCGAATGAAGTAGATTTGTTTTCTTCTAAACGATTTAATCAAATCATTTATTCATGACGAGCAAGGTCACAGGTCAAGAAATTGGTCGTGTTTATAAGAGGTGGTTCATGGTGGAATGAACGGGTAAAATTGAACGGGTAAAATGTTCAACCTTTTGCTACTTAATCTGACTTCGGGTCACTGGTTCAGTTAAATAGAACCTGGTTCATGTGGTTTTTCTCCGGCCCTTTCTACGAACTCAAGGTTTTATCGGATTTGCTTTGATTTGATATGAAAAGTGTGCATTGCTTTCTACTCCAGCCTCGTGTCATGATTCTCTGAAGCTAAAAGCGAGAGGGAAAAAAACAATTAGGAACAAAATTTCAGATTTGCCTTCTTTTAGTGTTATAACTTCTTGAATATCACAAATGGTATAGGTCACTAATGCAAAGTGAAAAGCTTAGACAAAATCTGGTATTATTATTATGTACCTCTTTGAAAATACGTCGATGTTATGTATGTAAGTTTGGATTAAGGAATTGTATACACGAAACTCAAAACGACATGATCACAAAGTTAAGGTTCTTTTTCTTTTATTTTCACGTTTATTCTTTCTGATCTATATCAAATCTTTCTTTTCATTCTCTTTCACTAACTACAACTCTACTCCTCCTCTTCCTTTCTTTAGCTCCTTCTCTTCTTCTTCTCCTCCTTTTCCTCCTCCTCCTCCCTCCCTCTCTCTCTCTCTCTCTCTCTCTGTCTCTGTCTCTCTCTCTGTCTCTGTCTCTGTCTCTGTCTCCTACTAGCTCATAATCAGTGTTATCAAGCAAGATCTGATCAATCAATGACTGATTATTCAAAAATATTTGGATCGATGAAGCGGTATTCACATCTTTCGCCCCAGTATTTAGTGTCACAGTGACATAAAATTGACTTCAGATCTTTCACGAACCCGCAAGTTCCTCCATTTAGACACCAATTTTCATACTCAGGAGGACATTCTACACGAATAAAAACGCATGTTAATTTAAGAAAAGGTGCTTTTTTTCCACTCAAGGGGTTTCAACGGCCGTGGGGAAAGGGTGGGGGGGGGGGGGGGGACTCCCATATATAGCCTATACCGGGGCCCGGATGTTCTGCTGGATAGGGTATGGTTTTTATGGATTTTAGTCTTAGACAGGGTATACGATTTTCATGATATTGTCTTGAATACAGTTATCATCCTTGATATAGGTTAGCGGTATTTTCATGTGGAAATTCTTTGCAAGAAGTGATTTATCGTACTTGTACGAAACTTTGGCAGGGTGGCCACGGTAAGGCGCGTCGCGCTCTAACCAAATTTTACTATAGCTAGTGCATAAAACTGTCAACAAATGATCTAATTACGAGTGGAACGTACTTGAGATGTGTGATTCGCTTTCTTCTTCATCCTTGTGTTTCTTTGAAGCTAAAAACGAGAAGAAGAATACCTGAGAATTTGTTGAAAACTTAAACAATTTACCGACGAACTGTGGATTTTCGTTTTAGTTGATCTAAATTTGATGAATTTTAAAGTGGTATTTGAAACTGAAAGCCATCATTCCTTCTTTCTTTTTTTCCTTCCTTCCTTCCTTCCTTCCTTCCTTCATTACTTCCTACTACATGCACCCTTCTAAAAAGTATCTTGGATGCCAGGCTAACATGAAACACAAAAGAAATCACACTTTTTCTCGATGGAATTTGTGGCGTTTTTTTGTGTGTGTGTGTGTTCCATGTTAGCCTCGCATTCAAGATAATTTTGAGAAGGGTGCATCAAGAACAATTAAAAATCACAAGCATTGACCTACTTTTAGAAGCACAACTGAGGACCACAAGAGCTAAAAAGATCACCAACTTGTTCATGGTCTTTGATGCTTTACTTCTGACTTGTTCGACTTCTAACCAAGTGGAGCACACGACGAGATGTGAAATATTTTGTCTATTGCTAGTCGTATTTATGCCAGATATTCCAACGGCTATAAATATACATTATTAAATTATCAATGAGATTATTCAGGCTCAACGTGTCCTGTTGTCACCAAAACTTTTGTCTATTTTTAAAACGAAGTGGCGCGTGACTTCTGGCAGGTTTTGCTGATCTTTTTGTTCTTTTGATTTTGCTACTTCTTTTCTTCTGGTCATAATTATTATTTGAACTATTTTACATCAAGCATCCTTTTCTCTTTTTCAAAAATAATATAATATATACTTTCTTAAGGAGTAGCACATTACAAGGTGTGAAATATTTTGTCTATTGCTAGTCGTATTTATGCCAGATATTCTAACGGCTATTAATATACATTATTAAATTATTAATAAGATTATTCAGGCTCAACGTGTCCTGTTGTCACCAAAACTTTTGTCTATTTTTAAAACGAAGTGGCGCGTGACTTCTGGCAGGTTTTGCTGATTTGTTTGTTCTTTTGATTTTGCTACTTCTTTTCTTCTGGTCATAATTATTATTCGAACTATTTCACATCAAGCACCTTTTGTCTTTTTCAAAAATGATATAATAAATACTTTTTTTAAAGGAGTAGAGAGGATCGATTACGTGAGTATCAAGGATTCCAAGTCAAGGTTGGACTTAGCGCCATTATAGTAACGAGAGCTATCTGTGTTCTGAGAAACATTGTAAGTAAGATACATCATCGCCAATATTGTTACTGTTTTTGTTGGTTTTGTTCATATATATATATTTCATCCCAGACAGATTCCCCGGATTTTTTTTTCTTTGTCGCACCTTTCAAACCCAGCGGGATGTTGCATCTTGCAGGTACTGAATTAAGTAAGGTTTTTCTTTATGGCTGATTGATTTTTTCAGACAAAGATTTGAATTTTACATAGTTGTTGTCGTAGTTGTTAGTGGACTTGTTTGTTTCTTTGTTTCTTGGTTTTTCTTTGTTTTTGTTGTATGTTTTTGTCTTAGGTTTTGTTGTTTTCATATATTTTCCTTTCATTCCCGTCCATATATAATGTCACTATACCCATTCAAGCAACGGTTGATCCAGTTTTGATTGAGCCTCGGGCTAGTACTGGTAACCTACCAAGATAAAACCCTGCCCACATGTAGGCCCCGGTCATCGTGTCACCCGATAACAATGTTGGCCCCTTTTGTTCTGTGATTTCTACTTCGAACTGTCCATCTCTTTTCATTATCAATAATTTATATTTTCATTCCTTATTTTCATTAGTTCCTCTTTATAAACATAACTCTTTCTTATTTCTTTCGCTGTTTTTTAGCTTTTTTTGCCAGTTGTTTTTTTGCTGCTGTTCCTGTGTTGTCTATGTTGTTCTCGGTGAATCCTCTTGTCAAACATTCTATCATTTGCGTTTTCACTACAATTAACTATCACAACAGGACGTACACGTATATCCTACACGTTTCCTTATTTGTTTGCCAGTAACATATGTGTAAATTAGATAAATTTAGATTTTTTTTATTATTATTTTATTTAAAAAGCAAAAGGGTGGCTTTACACGGTACCTGACGAATTTTTATTTTTTCAAAAAGTTGTACACTCAGGCGTCCCGTTTACACAGAACTGTGCTATCCAAGTTTGACATGCGAAATTTTGACGCTTGCCGGCGCGACAAAACCTGTTTTTTGTACATGCACTAACGGGTAAATGCAATCGACGGACAGAATCGATTTGTTATGGTATCAGTTTGAATTTAATCCACCCCGTCCGTCGGAAGTCCTCAAATAACGTAGTCGACTCACTTTGAACTGAAGTCTAGACTAAGAACAGGCCCTCTATTTTCCTTGGTCACTGTCTGTCGTACGTGTCTTTGGTCTCTCTCGGACAAACTAACCAGACACGTACGGCAGACAGGGATGCTTGTGTAGATGCAGCTTTATGATTATCATTTGAACTATTTCATGCACAACACGCATTCTTTATTGTATTTTTCAAAAATAATATAATATATACTTTCTTAAGGAGTAGCACAGAACGAGACTTGAAATATTTTGTCTATTGCTAGTCGTGTTTATGCCAGATATTCTAACGGCTATTAATATACATTATTAATTTATCAATGAGATTATTCAGGTTCAACGTGTCCTGTTGTCACCAAAACTTTTGTCTTTTTTCAAAACGAAGTGGTGCGTGACTTCTGGCAGGTTTTGCTGATCTTTTTGTTCTTTTGATTTTGCTACTTCTTTCCTTCTGGTCATAATTATTATTCGAACTATTTCACATCAAGCATCCTCCAGTCTTTTTCAAAAATGATATAATATATACTTTTTTTAAGGAGTAGAGAGGATCATCGATTACGTGAGTACCAAGGATTCCAAGTCAAGGTTGGACTTAGCGCCATTATAGTAACGACAGCTATCTGTGTTCTGAGAAGCATCGCAAGTAAGATACATCATCGCTAATATTGTTACTGTTTTTGTTGGTTTTGTTCATATATATATATTTTTTTTTTTTTCATCCCAGACAGATTCCACGGATTTTTTTTCCTTTGTCGCCCCTTCCAAACCCAGCAGGATGTTGCATCTTGCAGGTACTGAATTAAGTAAGGTTTTTTACTTTATGGCTGATTGAATTTTTCAGACAAAGATTTGAATTTTACATAGTTCTTGTTGTAGTTGTTTGTGGACTTGTTTCTGTTTTTCTTGGTTGTTCTTTGCTGTTGTTTTTGTTGTATGTTTTAGTTTTAGGTTTTGTTGTTTTCATATATTTTCCTTTCATTCCCGTCCATATATAATGTCACTATACCCATTCAAGCAACGGTTGATTCAGTTTTGATTGAGCCTCGGGCTAGTACTGGTAACCTACCAAGATAACTGACCCTGCCCACGTGTAGGCCCCGGTCATCGTGTCACCCGATAACAATGTTGGCACCTTTTGTTCTGTGATTTCATTTTTTATTGAGATTTTGAGCCGCCAATATGGGTTTATATTGGCTACTAGTTGGGAGAAAATATATTTCGTATTGGCCGCTGTCGATATATTTCTTTTTCTTCTTTCCTTTTTCAATTTTTTCCCCCACTATATTATAGTTTTATTCCTCTTCATCTTGTTGTTTTCCATCAGGCGGTAGAAGTGTATGGATATTCACATCTTTTACCTATGAATTCCTCAGTGCAGCGACAAAAAATTGTCTCTAAATCAGTAAGAAACAAGCAAGTTCCTCCATTCTGACAGAAGTCCACGTATTCTTCATCACGAGATGGAAAAGATAGACACAAATGACATGTTGAAAACTAGGGGGGAAACATCAGAATCTTTCCGGCGCACATGTAAGTCTTTCTTTTGTCTTTTTTTGGGAATAAAAATTCGAATAAAACACCAAAGGAAGGGGGTAATCACTATAGTGGATTATATGGGGCTGCTCCGGCCGAAAGCTGGGATACCTTTTTTCGGCTGGAGGTATAGGAAAGAGTTGGGAATTTCTGGGTTTTAGAAAATGGTCAAGAATTCGTTAGTTTAGGTATAGAAAAGGAAGAGGAAGCTAAAATTACTATTCAGGGAAATAAAGCCGAACTTGCACGTCGTTTTACGCGACGATATATCGAGGTATATGTAAGGGGTACCTTTTCAGGCAAAGGTATATATGTAAGGGGTACCTTTTCAGGCAAAGGTATATATGAAAGGGGTACCTTTTCAGGCAAAGGTATATATGAAAGGGGTACCTTCTTAGAGAAATCATCATCATCGCTGCATAAACGACGGAGACGAAGAAATTGCGAAAAAGGAATGGCATTTAGAAACACTTTTCGTTGTTCTCGTAACCGTTGTTATACTTGTCCGCATATTGTTTCTCGCACTTCTATTGTTGGTCCCAAATCGTCACTCAAAATCACTGATCATTTTGAATGTACCACTTTCAATGTCATCTACTGCATTAAATGTTCTCGCTGTAATCTTTTATATGTTGGTGAAACTGGCCGTCGTTTCGGTGATCGTATCCGCGACCATCTTTATGATATTCGTAAGAACGATCAAACCAAACCAGTTTCCCGCCATTTCAACTTACCTAATCATTCACTTTCAGACTTCATTGTTTTCGGTTTGTCTTTGGTTAGCGGCAACAATGATTGTCGCAAAACCAAAGAGATGCGGCTCATTCACCTATTGGGTACTCATAATCCCAATGGGATGAATGAACGCTTCGCTTTTAATTAATCTATTCTTTTGTCTTTTTATTATTTCTTATTGTTTTTTTCTCGTAACCTTGCCTACTTTGCTCTCATTGGTTATCTATTTTCTATCTTTATCATATAAACACTACCTTCCACTCTTATTCTCTCTTTTACTCCGACGAAGGACTAGCGTCCGAAACGTCAGTAAGTGATCTCTCTTATTTTTTTACGGTGTAAAATTTAACTTTTTATCCATACTTGCTCCAAAGTGTCTGGCAAATAAGATTAGACACCCACACCATCATTATGGCACTAGACAGGCTTCAAACAAACATCTAACCATTCCCAAGGCAAAATCAAATGCAGGGAAACGCCGTTTCTCTTTCTTAGCACCTTCTATCTGGAATAACTTACCTCTCGAAACTCACTCTGTTTCACTGTCTCATAACTCATTTAACCGTAAATGTTAAGAACACTTTCTCAACTTCCTTAGCAGCCATTAGGCTGAATAACGGATAATTTTACAATAATATATATATATAATAATATTATGCGTAATGGATAAGTTGCGAGCCTTAATGTGAGCGACTGAAGAAGACTGCCGTTGGGCCTTTGACAACTTCAAGTCGACTGAAAAATGAGCCAGTTCAACTAGAAACCGTGGACTGGCAAGTTCACTAGACACACCGTGCTGACGAGGCCCAATACAGGCCGAAACAGCTGTCCACGGTTTCTAGTTGAACTGGCTCATTATAATATCCTATTTCAAATAGGTGTTATGTTTATGTGCCAAATAAAAACTAAATTTCTGATTGGCAATATAGATATAACAGTCCGCAACCAAAACAAATTTCGTCATCGTCCGCCCACTATTTTCGATCCGCCCTTTCGAATGAAGTAGATTTGTTTTCTTCTAAACGATTTAATCAAATCATTTATTCATGACGAGTAAGGTCACAGGTCAAGAAATTGGTCAAGTTTATAAGAGGTAGTTCATGGTGGAATGAACGGGTAAAATTGAACGGGTAAAATGTTCAACCTTTTGCTACTTAATCTGACTTCGGGTCACTGGTTCAGTTAAATAGAACCTGGTTCATGTGGCTTTTCTCCGGCCCTTTCTACGAACTCAAGGTTTTATCGGATTTGCTTTGATTTGATATGAAAAGTGTGCATTGCTTTCTACTCCAGCCTCGTGTCATGATTCTCTGAAGCTAAGAGCGAGAGGGAAAAAACAATTAAGAACAAAATTTAAGATTTGCCTTCTCTTAGTGTTATCTCTTAGTGTTCTTGAATATCACAAATGGTATAGGTCACTGATGCAAAGTGAAAAGCTAAGACAAAATCTGGTATTATTATTATTATTATTATTATTATTATTATTATTATTATTATTATTATTATTATTATTATGTACCTCTTTGAAAATACGTCGATGTTATGTGAGTAAGTTTGGATTAAGGAATTGTACACTAAACTCAAAACGACATGATCACAAAGTTAAGGTTCTTTTTCTTTTATTTTCACTTTTATTCTTTCTGATCAATGTTATCAAGCAAGATCTGATCAATCAATGACTGATTATTCCAAAATTTTTGGATCGATGAAGCGGTATTCACATCTTTCGCCCCAGAATCTATCGGTACAGCGACATAAAATTGACTTCAGATCTTTCACGAACCCGCAAGTTCCTCCATTTAGACACCAATTTTCATACTCAGGAGGACATTCTACACGAATAAAAACGCATGTTAATTTAAGAAAAGGTGCCTTGTTTCCACTCAAGGGGTTTCAACGGCCGTGGGGGGGGGGGGGGGGGGGGGACTCCCATATATAGCCTATACGGGAATGTTCTGCTGGATAGGGTATGGTTTTTAGGGATTTTAGTCTTAGACAGGGTTAGCGGTATTTAGCATTTCCAAGTCTCAGATATTCAATTTTAACTTTTTGTCGAAACTGGTAATTTTTGCCGCCAAACCATTTTTAGCATGTAACTTCCAAATGTGCCCGCGTATTCAGGTTATAGAATTTCTCTTTGATCTTAGATAGGGTTACAGTGTTGTGTCTTGAACAGGGTATGTTTTTGCAAGATATTCTTGTCTTAGATAGGGTCAAGGATCCCGGCGGATCATCCTATTATTTTTAGGCCAGTCCTTCCCTCAACATTAGTTTTTCTCCGGTTTCCTCCCTCCTCAAAACCTACGATCTGTGAGTTCAGTAGCCGCGCCATTCCCTGACTTTCATCAGCCCTGATTACAGCGCGAAGCGCCTTACCGTAGCCATCCAACAAACATTTTTACAAGTTAGCCAATCAGAAAGCTAGAATCTGTAAATTTGCATGTGAATTTGCTTTGTTGTTACCGCAAATATTTGAACTTCGGAGCAAGAACTTGAAGAAAATGCTTAAAAATCTCTATTTCTAAAACCTGTTTTGCTCTTTTGGCTTGCTAACACTTAATACTTTCGTAGGCAGTCTTTTTCATGTGGAAATTCTTTGCAAGAAGTGATTCATCGTACTTGCACGAAACTTTGTCAGGGTGGCCAAGGTAAGGCGCATCGCGCTGTAACCAAATTTTACTATAGCTAGTGTATAAAACTGTCAACAAATGATCTAATTACGAGTGGAACGTACTTGAGATGTGTGATTCGCTTTCTTCTTCATCCTTGTGTTTCTTTGAAGCTAAAAACGAGAAGAAGAAATACCTGAGAATTTGTTGAAAACTTAAACAATTTACCGACGAACTGTGGATTTTCGTTTTAGTTGATCTAAATTTGATGAATTTTAAAGTGGTATTTGATACTGAAAGCCATCATTCCTTCTTTCCTTCCTTCCTTCTTTCCTTCATTACTTACTACTACATGCACCCTTCTCAAAAGTATCTTGGATGCCAGGCTAACATGAAACACAAAAGAAATCACACTTTTTCTCGATGGAATTTGTGGCGTTTTTTTTGTGTTCCATGTTAGCCTCACATTCAAGATACTTTTGAGAAGGGTGCATAAAGAACAATTAAAAATCAAAAGCATTGACCTACTTTTAGAAGCACAACTGAGGACCACAAGAGCCAAAATGATCACCAGCTTGTTCATGGTCTTTGATGCTTTACTTCTGACTTGTTCGACTTCTAACCAAGTGGAGCACACGACGAGATGTGAAATATTTTGTCTATTGCTAGTCGTATTTATGCCAGATATTCTAACGGCTATTAATATACATTATTAAATTCTTAATAAGATTATTCAGGCTCCACATGTCCTGTTGTCACCAAAACTTTTGTCTATTTTTCAAAACGAAGTGGCGCGTGACTTTTGGCAGGTTTTACTTATCTTTTTGTTCTTTTGATTTTGCCGCTTCTTTTCTTCTGATTATAATTAATATTTGGACTATTTCACATCAAGCATCCTTTATTTTTGTCTTTTTCAAAAGTAATATAATATATACTTTCTTAAGGAGTAGCACAGGACGAGATGTCAAATATTTTGTCTATTGCTAGTCGTAATTATGCCAGATATTCTAACGGCTATTAATAAACATTATTAATTTATTAATAAGATTATTGTTTATTTTCAAAAAGAAGTGGCGCGTGACTTCTGGCGGGTTTTACTTATCTTTTTGTTCTTTTCATTTTGCCGCTTCTTTTCTTCTGGTCATAATTATCATATGGACTTCCCTTCAATAATGTCACTATACCCATTCAAGCAACGGTTGATCGAGTTTTGATTGAGCCTCGGGCTAGTACTGGTAACCTACCAAGATAAAACCCTGCCCACATGTAGGTCTTGGTCATCGCATCACCAATAGTAATGTTGGCCCCTTTTGTTCTGTGATTTCTACTTCGAACTGTCCATCTCTTTTCATTATCAATGAAATATTTTCATTATTTTCACACGAAGAGATGTGAAATATTTTGTCTTTTGCTAATCGTATTTATGCCAGATATTCTAACGGCTATTAATATACATTATTAATTCATTAATAAGATTATTCAGGCGCAACTTGTTCTGTTGTCTCCAAAACTTTTGTCTATTTTTAAAACGAAGTGGCGCGTGACTTCTGGCAGGTTTTGCTGATCTTTTTGTTCTTTTGATTTTGCTACTTCTTTTCTTCTGGTCATAATTATTATTTGAACTATTTCACATCAAGCATCCTTTATTTTTTTCTTTTTCAAAAATAATATAATATATACTTTTTTAAGGAGTAGAGAGGATCGATTACGTGAGTATCAAGGATTCTAAGTCAAGGTTGGACTTAGCACCATTATAGTAACGACAGCTATCTGTGTTCTGAGAAACATTGCAAGTAAGATACATCATCGCTAATATTGTTACTGTTTTTGTTGGTTTTGTTAGGTATAGAAGAAAACATTCATCTCAGAAATTTTCCCGGCTTTTTTCTTCATCTCCTTCCAAACCCAGCGGGATGCTGCATCTTGCAGGTACTGAATTAAGTAATTTTTTTCTTTATGGCTGATTGACTTTTCAGACAAAGCTTTGAATTTTACATAGTTCTTGTTGTAGTTGTCATGTTGTGGGCTTGTTTGTTTGTTTGTTTCTTGGTTCTTCTTTGTTCTTCTTCTAATTGCATGATCTTGTTTCGTTTTAGGGTTTGCTTTTTTTTTACATATATTTTCCCAGGCACTTACCCCCCCCCCCCCCCCCCCCCGGCTTTCTTTTTCCTCGTCTCCTTCCAAACCCCGTGGGATATATATACGTGTTGCATCTTGCAGGTTAAGTAAGGTTGTTCATTATTCGATTGGTGGTTGACGTTTTTGGAATAACGTTGTATTTCTCTAATTTGGACTGAGTTTTGTTTTGTTCTTGTTGTTGTGGGCTTGTTCAGTGTTGTTGGTTGGTTGGTTGTTCTTTGTTCTTTTTTTTTTTTTTTTTTTTTGTGTGTTTTTTTTTTTTTTTTTTTTTTTTTTTTTTTTTGGCATATTTCTGACGTAGTGTCTTTGTTTTTTGTTGTTGTTTTTTTTGTTTCTTTTTTCTTTCTACTCGCACATGATAAAATCAGCTAGAATTCCCATCCATAATAGGGAACTTACTTACTTACTTATTACTGCCCATAATGCCTAGCTGGCATGTAGGGCAGCAACAAAGGAGGACCAAATAGGGAACTTAAGCAACTCGAAATCTAGGACGTGCACGTGCGGAGACCCGAGGTTTCAGAACTGAATTTAATGATAGAGGAAGATCTAGAAATAGGTGTTACTTCATGATCTTAACACGTGAACGACGTGCAAATGCTGAATATTGCATTCTGGCGAGAACGATATCGTCTTTTCTTGTTCAGATACTGACGCTCCCGTTCTAGATTTCGAGTTGATTAAGTTCCTAATGTCACTATACCCATTCAAGCAACGGTTGATCCAGTTTTGATTGAGCCTCGGGCTAGTACTGGTAACCTACCAAGATAAAACCCTGCCCACATGTAGGCCCCGGTCATCGTGTCACCCGATAACAATGTTGACACACCTTTTGTTCTGTGATTTCTACTTCGAACTGTCCATCTCTTTTCATTATTAATAATTTATATTTTCATTCCTTATTTTCATTAGTTCCTCTTTATAAACATAAGTCTTTCTTATTTCTTTCGCTGTTTTTTACCTTTTTTGCCAGTTGTTTTTGCTGCTGTTCCTGTGTTGTCTATGTTGTTCTCGGTGAATCCTCTTGTCAAACATTCTATCATTTGTGTTTTCACTACAATTAACTATCACAACAGGACGTACACGTATATCCTACACGTTTCCTTATTTGTTTGCCAGTAACATATGTGTAAATTAGATAAATTTAGATTTTTTTAATTATTATTTTATTTAAAAAGCAAAAGGGTGGCTTTACACGGTACCTGACGAATTTTTATTTTTTCAAAAAGTTGTACACTTAGGCGTCCCGTTTACACAGAACTGTGCTATCCAAGTTTGACATGCGAAATTTTGACGCTTGCCGGCGCGACAAAACCTGTTTTTTGTACATGCACTAACGGGTAAATGCAATCGACGGTAAGAATCGATTTGTTATTGTCTCAAATTGAATTTCATTCACGCCGTCTGTCGGAAGTCCTCAAATAACGTAGTCGACTCACTTTGAACTGAATCTAGACTGCGAACAGGCCCTCTATTTTCCTTGGTCACTGTCTGTCGTACATGTCTTTGGTCTCTTTCGGACAAACTAACCAGACACGTGCGGCAGACACTGATGCCTGTGTAGATGCAGCTTTATGATTATAATTTGAACTATTTCATGCACAACACGCATCCTTAGCTTTATCGTATTTTTCAAAAATAATATAATATATACTTTCTTAAGGAGTAGAGAGGATCGATTACGTGAGTACCAAGGATTCCAAGTCAAGGTTGGACTTAGTGCCATTATAGTAACGACAGCTATCTGTGTTCTGAGAAACATTGCAAGTAAGATACATCATCGCTAATATTGTTACTGTTTTTGTTGGTTTTGGTAGGTATAGAAGAAAAAATTCATCTCAGACATTTTCCCGGCTTTTTTTCTTCATCTCCTTCCAAACCCAGCGGGATGCTGCATCTTGCAGGTACTGAATTAAGTAATTTTTTTCTTTATGGCTGATTGACTTTTCAGACAAAGCTTTGGATTTTACATAGTTCTTGTTGTAGTTGTCATGTTGTGGGCTTGTTTGTTTGTTTGTTTCTTGGTTCTTCTTTTATTCTTATTTTAATTGCATGTTTTTGTTTCGTTTTAAGGTTGTTTTTTTCCTTATATTTTCCCAGGCACTTTCCCCCCGGCTTTCTTTTTCCTCGTCTTCTTCCAAACCCCGTGGGATATATATATACGTGTTGCATCTTGCAGGTTAACTAAGGTTGTTCATTATTCGATGGGTGGTTGACGTTTTTGGAATAAGGTTGTATTTCTCTAATTTGGACTGAGTTTTGTTTCGTTCTTGTTGTTGTGGGCTTGTTCAGTGTTGTTGGTTGGTTGGCTGTTCTTTTTTTTTTTTTTTTTTTTTTGCATATTTCTGACGTAGCGTCTCTGTTTTGTTTTTTTGTTTGCGATATCAGTGTCTTAGAGCGGGACAGTTGGTAAGTTTAGTGTACGGTTTATATTTTTGTTGTTCTGATTCACTCTGTAATTTATATATATTTTTTCAGTTAGTTTTACCTAACCAGTTCAAGATCACATCCACTATCTCTAAGACTAAAGTTACAGGTATATGAAAGGAAAGGGAAGCTAAAACTACTATTCTAGAAAATAAAGCCGAACTTGCACGTCGTTTTACGCGACGATCGATATTCATATTTGTCCTGCTTCTTTTCAAAGAACGGTAACTTTTCAGGCAAAGGTATATGAAAGGGGTACCTTTTATCCGAAATTTGTTATATAAAAGGGTAAGGTTCGATTACGCTCCGCGGTCCCTGTTTATCGGATTTGCTTTGATTTGATTTGAAAAGTGTCAGTGCTTTCTACTCCAGCCTCGTGTCATGATTCTCTGAAGATAAAAGCGAGAGGGAAGAAAAAAAAACAATTAAGAAAACAATTTCAGATTTGCTTTGATTTGCCTTCTCTTAGTGTTATAACTTCTTGGATATCACAAATGGTATGGGTCAGTGATGCAAAGTGAAAAGCTAAGACAAAATCTGGTATTATTATTATTATTATTATTATTATGATGTACCTCTTTGAAAATACGTCGATATTATGTGAGTAAGTTTGGATGAAGGGATTGTACACGAAACTCAAAACGACATGATCACAAAGTTAAGGTTCTTTTTCTTTTCTTTTCACTTTTATTCTTTCTGTATCAAATCTTTCTTTTCATTTTCTTTCACTAACTACAACTCTACTCCTCCTCTTCCTTTCTTTAGCTCCTTCTCTTCTTCTTCTCCTCCTTTTCCTCCTCCTCCTCCTTCCCTCTTTCTCTCTCTCTCTCTCTCTCTCTCTCTCTGTCTTCTACTAGCTCACAATCAGTGTTATCAAGCAAGATCTGATCAACCAATGACTCATTATTGAAGCAGTTCTGGTGGGATGTAGCGGTATAAACATCTTTTGCCAACGAATTCATTGGTACAGTGGCAAAGACGTGTCTTCAAAGCTTTCAAGTACAAGCAAGTTCCTCCATTTAGACACCAATTTTCATACCCAGGAGGACATTCTACACGAATAAAAACGCATGTTAACTTAAGAAAAGGTGCCTTTTTTCCACTCAATTAAGGGTTTTCAACGGCCGTGGGGGGTGGGGGGGGGGGGAGACTCCCATTTATAGCTTTACGGGGGTGTTCGGCCGGATAGGGCATGGTTTTTCGGGATTTTGGTCTTAGACAGGGTATACGATTTCCATGATATTCTCTTGAACTTAGTTATCATCTTGGATAGGTTAGCGGTATTTAGCGTTTCCAAGTTTTCAAGTTTGTCGAAACTGGTATTTTTTGTCGCCAAAATTTTTTTACCACGTAACTTCTAACTGTGCCGGTGTATTCAGGTTATAGAATGTCTCTTGAGTCTTAGATAGGGTTATAAGTTACATTATTGTGCCTTGAACAGGGTATGTTTTTTCAAGATATTCTTGTCTTAGATAGGGTTAGGGTCTTCGGATCCCTGCGGATCATCCCTATCAATGGACCACCCCACGGTTTTTAGGCGAGTTCCTCCCGCGCCATTCCCTGACTTTGATCAGCCCTGATTAAACAAATTTTACTATAGTGTATAAAACTGTCAACAAAACGACATAATTAAGAGTGGAACGTACTTGAGAGATGTGAATTGCTTTCTTCTCCATCCTCGTGTTTCTTTGAAGCTAAAAACGAGAAGAAGAAAAACTGAGAATTTGTTGAAAACTTAAACAATTTACCGACGAACTGTGGATTTTATTTTAGCTGATTTAAATTTGATGAATTTCAAAGTGGTATTTGAAACTGGAAGCCTATATTCCTTCCATCCTTCCTTCCTTCCTTCCTCCCTTCCTTCCTTTCTTTCTTCCTACTACATAAAGAACAATTAAAAATCACAAACATTGACTTACTTTTGGCAGCACAACTGAGGGCCACAAGAGCCAAGATGATCACCAACTTGTTCATGGTCTTTGATGCTTTACTTCTGACTTGTTCGACTTCTAACCAAGTGGAGCACACGACGAGATGTGAAATATTTTGTCTATTGCTAGTTGTATTTATGCCAGATATTCTAATGGTTATTAATATACGTTATTAAATTATGAATAAGATTATTCAGGCTCAACGTGTCCTGTTGTCACCAAAATTTTTGTCTATTTTCAAAACGAAGTGGCGCGTGACTTCTGGCAGGTTTTGCTGATCTTTTTGTTCTTTTGATTTTGCTACTTCTTTCCTTCTGCTCATAATTATTATTTGAACTATTTCACATCAAGCACCCTCCAGTCTTTTTCAAAAATGATATAATATATACTTTTTTAAGGAGTAGCACAGAACGAGATGTGGATTATTTTGTCTATTGCTAGTTGTATTTATGCCAGATATTCTAACGGCTATTCTAACGGATGACTACTATTATTAATAATAAGATCACCACGCTTTGATTTCAGACAAAATGTATCCTGCTGATACCAAAAGTTGTGTCTATTTTCAAAACAAAGTGGGGCGTGGTTGTCTTGCAGGTTTCTCATCTCTTTGTTCTTTTTTGTTGTGAAAATTTGTGTTGTTTTTTTTCAAACTAAGTGAGGCGTGGCTGTCTTACCACGGATTGCGTTCAGACACAACGTATCCTGCTGATACCAAAAGTTGTGTCTATTTTCAAGACAAAGTGGGGCGTGGTTGTCTTGCAGGTTTTGGATCTCTTTGTTGTTTCTTCTTCATCTTCTTTTTCTCCTTCTTCTTCTTCTTCTCCTTCTTCTTATCATCAACATCAGTATTCAAAAATTCAAAACAAATAGAACTTTATTAACACCATAATCAAGCATTCTTCGTTCTTTTTTCAAAAATATTTCAAACCAGTAGATAGGCCGGGCTTGCGTGAATATACCACCAATGATTTCAAGTCAAGGTTGGACTTAACGCCATTAGTAACACTTGAGCTATCTGTGTTCTGAGACGCATATTATATAGCTCACGAAATTAATGCTCCACGAAATTAAAGTATTGAAAACTAGCGCGAATTGAGAGTAAAAATGATTCCAAATAAAGAAAATTAATGCTAAAGACAAGCTAAATGTTCGGTTAAATGAAAATATCGCGTTCGAAAAACATTACAATCTGAAACAACAACACTAACGTACATGTTTATTTTAACGTTTTTCATACTTTACTGCAGCTGTGATGCCTTTATAAATATGAGAAATACATACAGTCATTGTCAAAAAGGTTGTCCTGTGTAAAAAAAGACTTAAAGACCAAAAGAAGTATCACGTGATGATTTGTTTATTTGTTTTAAACGATATAAATTCTGGTTTCAAACTCTATAATGAGCAACAATGAACAGAGAATAATAATTATTGGATGAGGTTAAGCATGATATCGTAAATTATCAAGTCCTTCATTTGTTGTTTTTTTCAGTAAAATTGTACTCTTTTTTTACTTTCAAGTTACTTTTCCGAAACAGCTGAGAAAAGTCGCAAACGAAAAAGGAAAACGATAACTTACCCAGTAGCGCGTCTATAATAAGACGAAATCTGGTGAAAAGGTTAATCCATGTCTTAAGCAGAGATATTATATTCAGTAAATTTTAATATTCGCGATTACGTAACTGAGATTAGCACCGGAATAAAAGAAAACGATAGCACGTGAAAATTAGCTACATGATTATACAATTTCTCGCGAAACAGAAACTTTCTATTAAATCGTGACAGTTTCCAGTTGCCTTATATATAAATTCTTCGTTTTCACGTTTCGTCATGCTGGTGGATCTAACAATAGATACTAATTTAGCATCTATCGTTAAAGTCCACAAACACAGCCACTATGTCTTTGTCTCTTGGCTCTCTCGGGAATGTTAAAAAAGCACTAATACACGAAAGAGATAATCTTGTAAAAATGTGTTAACAAGTTGTTCTGGCATCCGTTTATATGTTTTCATCTGATTATGATTTTGTACTTAATTTTCTGTTTATTTTTCAACAAAAATACCACCAAAACGAATAAGTTTAATAAACTAATAAGTATGTTTTGAAATCATAAGTTTAATGTATGACAATATACAAAATGATCTAATAAGGTTGCATGTTTCCCTCAACCATTGAACCTATTATGACACAGCATCTAAATTTCAGTAGTTCTCTTTCATTTTATTTCTTTCTAGTCTACAACTTTTATTCCTTCTCATTCGCTTCTCTTTAATTTCCTCCTGGAAGTTCTGGTGGAATAGCACGCTCCTGGCATCTTTTACCCTCGAATTCTTTAGGACATCGACAAGCCCTTTCTTCAAGGTCCTTGATAAAAAAAAAACAAGTTCCTCCATTTAAGCAATAGTGCTTGTATTTCGCTGTACAAGCTACAAAAGAGAGAAAAAAATGGCCTTAAATTAAAAAAAGGAAAGACACTATCGAGGGTGGAATAGAGCACTGTAGTACTCTAGCTCGTCCCTCTAGCTTCTCTCGAGTCTCTACCGTTCCTAAACCCGGCGTCACTGAAATGTGCGTGGAGTTTGTTGGGTCTCTGCCTGATTCACTGAGGGTTTTATATTGGGTTTCCCGCGGTTTTCCTCTGTCTGTAAAATATCAACACGCAATATATATACGGCCCGATATATTTAAAGTATTTTTTATCGTTCCATACATGTCCAATACTACCACCGAATTCCAGCGACAAACACAATTTTTCAGTGGATCCGGTGGATCGACAGGAATACTTCGTTCCGCGTTCCGGTGGCGATCGATCTAGTGGCCACAGGCAACCCATCATATTTTTTCATGATGGCACAGGTATCCCAATCCACAGGACTATAAAATTTCTGATCCCCCCAAATGAGGTCGTTCCCATCATTAAAACATACAATCATAAAGTTCCGATGTAGTTAGATAAAGGTAAGGGAAGCGAATCTCACTTCTTGTCCATCCAAATCTTGCTTATCTCAAAACCAACGTGATATTTACCTTCAATCGCGCGCGCGCGCCCACGTCCACGCCATTAAAAATTAAAAACCAAACTTCGGACGCTAAAAAAAGCCCAACCGGGAATTCACATGGCGCGCGCGGTATTAAGAATTTCCCCTCTCTTATTTATACTCTCTTACCCACAGCTATGACGTGGACCAATCGGCGGGTTTCTAATGTGAGCTGGATTGTGTTTCAGGTATTTTGCTGTGCAATTTATAAGACGCTGGCTTCCAAGTTGGCGTTCTTTTACTTTGCTACATCGTGCTGCCGAGTCCCAAATATATAGGACGAAACAGCTGTTTACAATTGCAAATCCTGGCTCGCCCTGGTTGTATCATATTGGTTTTGTAATAAGCGTCTTCAGCTATTCCTTATATTTCATGTATTTCTGACACCATGTTTATACCGTACTTACGTCTAAAACCCGGATGTTCACTCCACCAGTCATTCAGTTTCTTTTTTGAACCTAAATAGAACAATGATAAACGTTAAAAACCAAATGTTGAAGACATATTTGTTAGATGGCAATTTGTTAGAATGAAATCAACCTACTTTTCTTGGAAGCACAACTGAGGGCAACAAGAGCGAAGATGATCACCAACTTGTTCATGCTTTACTTCTGACTTGTTCGACTTAGTTAGTCGTTAGTTGCTAGTCGTCTTTATCCCAGGTATTCTAACGGCTGACTGCTATTATCAATATCACTCTTTGCTGATACCAAAAGCTGTGTCTATTTTCAAAACAAAGTGAGGCGTGGTTGTCTTGCAGGTTTTCTGATCTCTTTATTGTTTCTTCTTCTTTTTCTTCTTCTTTTTCTTCTCCTTCTTCTTTTTTTTTTTTTTTTTTTTTTTCTTCTTCTTCTTCTTCTTTTTGTTCTTCTTCCCCTCCTCCTCCTCATCATTATTAAGAAACTAGATCCTGATTAACACCATAATCAAGCATTCTTCGTTCTTTTTTCAAAAATATTTCAAACCAGTAGATAGGCCAGGCTTGCGTGAATATACGACCAATGATTTCAAGTCAAGGTTGGACTTTACGCCATAACGCCATTAGTAACACTTGAGCTATCTGTGTTCTCCGACGCATATTATATAGCTTAAGAAATTAATGCTCCACGAAATTAAAGTATTGAAAACTAGCGCGAATTGAGAGTAAAAAGGATTGCAAATAAAGAAAATTAATGCGAAAGACAAGCTAAATGTTCGGTTAAATGAAAATATCGCGTTGGAAAAACAACAATCTGTGACAACAATAACAAACAAGTTTATCTTAATATTTTTCATACTTAACTGGAGCTGTGATATTATAAAATGGTAATTAAATATATTTTAAAACCAGATTACATCAGTGATGAAAAAGTGGCTAGGCAAGGTAGAGTAGGGCAAGGCAAGGCAGTGTGTTTTTCAAATCCAAGTGGGGCGTGGCTGTCTTACCACGCTTCGCGTCCAGACACAACTTACCCTGCTGTTCAAAAAATTTGTGTCTTTTTTAAAACCAAGTGAGGCGTGGCTGTCTGGCAGGTTTCTTATCTCTTTGTTCTTTGGATTTTGCTCTTTGTATTTATTGTTTTTATTTCACATCAAGCATCGTGGTTTTAACATCGTGGTCTTTTTGAAAAATAAATCAATACTTTGAAGGGAGTAGAGATGCTTGCGCGACGAGTACAAACAATGATGCCAATCAAGTCAAGGTCGGACTTAGCGCCATTAGTGACGCCAAACTGAATACGCGAGGTGTTGGATAGTTACTGAGTGATTTTGACGCTGGGCTGGTGGATTTAAGTGAAGCTCACCACAATAGAATGCTACGTACCAGCGCATTGATCATGGATCAGGTACGCGATGTTTTTTAGCTCATAATTTCAGGATTTGTTTCTCTGTTAAAATAACTTAACTCACAGATATGTGTGTATTACGACTCCGCTTCACATGTGAATAGAGGTCTCTCCCTTGACTCGAGGGTCTTTCTCCGGGTTCTCATGCGAACCACTCTTTAGAGTTGATTCTTTCATGTGTAAATATTTTAATAAAAGAACATTTCTCAAGGGAATGTCATGTGGTCTGAAATGTTGGCAATTTGCATACGAAGCTAAAGAGGTCCATTCCATTTGTGAGTTAGCCGTGCCCTGACTTTGATCAGCCCAGAGGTTGTTTCAGGGTTCCTTCCTTCCTTCCTTCCTTCCTTTCTTCCTTCCTTTCTTCCTTTTTTCCTTTCTTCCTTTCTTCCTTTCTTCCTTTCTTCCTTTCTTCCTTTCTTCCTTTCTTCCTTTCTTCCTTTCTTCCTTTCTTCCTTTCTTCCTTTCTTCCTTTCTTCCTTTCTTCCTTTCTTCCTTTCTTCCTTTCTTCCTTTCTTTCTTTCTTCCTTTCTTCCTTTCTTTCTTTCCTTCCTTCCTTCCTTCCTTCCTTCCTTCCTTCCTTCCTTCCTTCCTTCCTTCCTTCCTTCCTTCCTTCCTTCCTTCCTTCCTTCCTTCCTTTCTTCTTTCTTTCTTTCTTTCTTTCTTTCTTTCTTTCCTCATACCTTCCTTCCTTTCTTCCTTCTTTCTTTCTCTATTTCTTTCTTTTTTTCTTTCTTTCCTCATTCCTTCCATTTCTATATCTCCTTTTTCATTAACCCTTTCTTTTCTCTTCAATCTCCTCTCTTCGCTCATAGAATATGCAAAAACCATAAGTGAATCACTAAACCAGTGACTTACAACGCTTTATTTCTACTTCTAATATCCATCTTCCACTATATCATATTATTATTCCTCTTTATCTTTTTTGTCTCCGTTCATTACCTCTGGAGGGATGTAGTAATACTGACACCTTGGACCTATAAATTCATCAGTGCATCGACAAAACTTCATTTCTAAAGTAGAAAGAAACAAACAGGTCCCTCCATTCAGACAGTAGTCCTGATCTTCTTCTCCACAAGCTGGAAAAGATAGACACAACATGTTGAAAACGAGAAACAAACCTTGAAATAAGACCACATCAGAATCTTTTACACACCTATACTTTCTTGTGTCTTATTATTCTTTTCTAGAAATTCTAACAGAAATTCGAATAGAATAAAAGCTTTTCCTCACGCATAGAAGACGCTGTTTGGTTCTCGTATTTTTGCAAACTACAGTAAACACCCTAAGAACCTAGATTTGATCAAGTCTGGCAAAATAGGCTCTTATAATTTGAGTTAGTTACTGACATTTTACGAAAAATAGTTTCTTAATAGGTTCTTAAAATTTCTTTAAGGGAAATGCTGTTGTTATATGACCAGAACATCAAGGAAACATGGATGTGGTCTTTATATTCATAATTATCATATGCAGGGCAAAATTACTTGATGCTGATTGGCTAATGAAGGAGGGCTTTCCTTTCGAGTACCTTTCTTGAGTTTTGGAAGGCAACGTCTTTCAGTAGGGAGTGCTGGTAGTTATTATCCTTCAAATAACGTTCTAGGGCTGCTAACATCACTTTTAATGAGTCTGGTTCGAAGTCTTCACCATTTTCTTTGCGTATTTCAGCAAAAAAACGGCACAATGTACTGTCCAGCTCAGAGGCCTCGTAGATCTCCAATTTCTCTTCAACATTTCTTTCTGACGCCCATTTGCGAAAAATGTTCATCCATACACCTGTACTCTTTCTAGTATTTTCATTTTCGCTTGCCTTTTTTAGATTTTTTATGATTTCCTCGTCTGCCAACGCAAAACGAGAAGCCATTTTGGTTGCGAAAATTGAAAGAAAAGTTTACAATCTATGAGCGTTGCTATGCAACTAAACTACCAATCATCTTCTAGTAATTCGGCCCCGAATTAAGGAAAAAAGCCCTCCTTCATTAGCCAATCATCATCAAGTAATTTTGCCCTGCATATGATGATTTATTACCCAACGACGAATTTTCGCGCGCTGTCATTGGTTCGAATGGGTCACGTGCAGGACGGGTATTAGGCGATATGCCCCGTTCGAAGTGATTTTCGACCAGTAAAAGAAAAGAAAAAAACCAGAACAAACGGCATGGGTAGAGTGGGTACTCACGTCTGTAGTGCTTCTTCGGTTCTTCTTCGCCATCTTTCTTAGACTTCTTAGAGCCTGTACATGTGCAACAATAGCCTACCATTAGGAAAGAAAACGGCAAGAAGAAAAAGGAAAGAAAAGTAAAAAACATTCATAAAATATATGTTAGAAAGATTCCACGTATGAAGCCAATGAAGTAATATCAAATCTAAAAAAAAAAATAAGTTTTAGAGTGATTTTCATTAACCCTTTCTTGTTAATGTGTAATAGTCAAATAGACGCAAAAGAAAACAATCGAAATGAGATCTGCTAACCTCTATTCGTCTGCTAACTATTTCGTGGTTTAAGTAAAACCACTCTAATTTCATTGTTATTGTTCGACTGGTGGATTTTCACGAGATTCATGGCGATCATTTGTATTGTGTGTCTTTGGAGGCTTCGGTCAAAAGAATATCAGAAACAAACTAATAGAGTGTATTCAGGAAGAGCGTGAAACACTAATTACTAAATTGTGCAAAATAGTGCTAGTTGAACAAAAGAAAACAAAAGAATTAGTATAAAATAGTACAAAATAGTGTTACTAGAGTAACACTAAAAGTGTGCAACATAAATACCACTAAATACTGGTAAATTATGCTAATTCTATTGTTCTCTATTGTTTAATCAACACTATTTAGTGGTAAATAGTGCAAAGTATTGCACACTTTTAGTGTTTGTACTCTAATGTTTCATGCTTTCTAGTTTTTTGTTTGCTTGTTTTCATTCGACTGCCCGGATCAATTTTCACGAGTTTCATGGCGATCATTTGTATAGTTATTTTCTGCCTTTGTCATTGCACATTCTTTCATCTATTGTTGTTTTCCCTAGTGTATTTCATCACATGCACAGTATATAACCCATGACTGACGTGTTTTATTCCTCTCACTTCTCAAATGTTGATCGAGAACGACGACACGTAAAACGTAGCTGGACTTAGCATCGACTCATTTAACGTTGGAATATTCGAGGTAAAAATATTACTTTACCATTCTTATCGTTATTAGCCTTATTAGCAGACTTTTTCCCCTTAAACTGATTCCAAATACCTAATGAGACAAAAGTAAACAAATCAAATCGAACGGCAGTCTTTTGAATATAATACAAGAAGCGCAGGTACATCTCAAATAGTGTAGACATACATAAACTCTTACAAAAAACAAGATAAAAAAATAGACACTAAATGTATCAGCTCAGAGAGTCATCCGTTGTATAATATGATGTCTAAATCAAAAAACACCAGATACCAGCTTAGAAGAAAGTCAATCATGAAACCTAGAATAAACACGCAGCGTTTTGTGAGCTCTTTCGTAAACCGCCTAATTTTTAATTTAGTTGCTAATTAGGGACTGTTCGTTTATTTCATCGCAGGGGGGGATGGTGGTTTTTGTTTAATGTCAATATTTTTAAAAATTACCCCCCTCTCAAAAGCTTTTGTATGATTTTTACCCCCTCCTCTAAAACATAACATTTGAATTTTTACCCCCACCCCCTCCACAATATCAAATTTTACTCCCCCTAAAAAACGTTCTTTGAAAAATTTACCCCCCCCCCCCAAAAAAAACCACCAACCCCCCCTATGATGTAATAAACGAACAGTCCCTTAGAAGTCGTATATTATATAATATATATTTTTATAGTATCATTATTATTAATTGCATTTATCAATCTGCAGTATTATTATACTTTAGTGTTATAAATTAATATTTAATAACTTTTAGCTCTATATTTTTTCTATTTTTTTTGTAATTTTTTGCCTCTTTTTTAGCTTTTATTTTGTAACATAGGATATGGATTTTATCTTATGAAAGAAAGATCTATTATTTTTATCATTATCATTATTATTAGTCTACGCCAGCACATCCGGGTATTCATCGAATTAGTTTTGGCGCCAAAACGTTTTCAGTTAGTTTACTCAATTCTTTTTTCAATCAAATGCGATATCTTATAATTATGTTATATCAAGAAAGCATAAAAAAGAGAGGGAAACTTCTTAATACCGCGCGCTCCATGTGAATAGCATGCAGTTAACTTTCGCCTTACCCTACTCCCGTGCGTCAAAAATTGTGTGCTTTATCCAAAATAGCGAAATTCACGTGATGTTTACGATATTAAGAAGTTTCCCTCTCTCATTTATGCTCTCTTGGTTATTTTCACCTCGGTTACTTTGAAAAACTCGTTCCTAGTTTTGTATCGATTGATTTCTTTTTTATAAAATTTCGTTTTCTACGGAAAAAAAGTCGTATAAGACTGAACTAAACACTGAAAGCAATCACTTCGTTTACTTACAAATCCTTATCAAAAGATCTCAGAAAAAAGAAATTACTGTAAAAATTATATTACAAAAAATTTCAAAACGTTAAAAAAACTTTTCGGCCTGAAAAAGTGTTAAAAAATTTCGATGCCTAATGTTTGAATGTTTGATACCTACTTTTCTTGGAAGCACAACTGAGGGCCACAAGAGCCAAGATGATCACCAACTTGTTCATGGTCTTTGATGCTTTACTTCTGACTTGTTCGACTTCTAACCAAGTGGAGCACACGACGAGATGTGAAATATTTTGTCTATCAGTGCTAGTCGTATTTATGCCAGATATTCTAACGGCTATAAATATCCTTTATTAAATTATTAAGGAGATTACCACGCTTTGCATTCAGCCATAACGTATCCCGCGGTTATATCAAAGTTGTGTCTATTTTCAAGACGAAGCGGCGCGTGGCTTCTTGCAGGTTTCGCTGATCTTTTTGTACTTTTGATTTTGCCGCTTCTTTTCTTCTGGTCATTATTATCATTTGAAAGTAATGTCTTTTTCAAAAATAATATATATTTTATATATTATAAGGATCAGAGAGGAGTACGTGAATACAAACAATGATTCCAACTCAAGTTTCAGGACCATTAGTAACGCTTCCAAGATGGTAATCTCTTTTGCTACCTGTTTCATCCCAGACAGTTTCCCCGCGGCTTTTTATTTCATCTTCTTCCAAACCCAGCGGGATGCTGCATCTTGCAGGTTCAGTAAGGTTGTTTTCTATGGTTGGTTGAATTTTTCAGACTTTGGCCCAGTTCAAACGTCGAATTTCATGACCCGAACGCATTGAAAACAATGGATAATTAGGCGATCTTCTTTGATGTCATATTAGGTTCGGTTCGTGAAAAGATCGACGTTTGAACTGATAGATAGTTTTATTAAAACTTCCTTAGCAGTCATTAAGCTGAATAATAACGGATAATTTTACAATAATAAATATAATAATATATAATATAATGAACTAAATACTATACATGTATAATATATAAATGTTAATTATAAAATGTTAAACTATAAAATGTTAGAATACTATGAAAATATAGCCAAAAATCGCCCTAACTATAAAAAGTGCATGGCTTATAATTCAAAAGTCGAAATAGAGTGCTACGAACCAGTGACCGTGGCCGCGTAATTTGTATTTCTCTAATTTGGAATTTTACATAGTTCTTGTTGTAGTTGTCATGTTGTGGGCTTGTTTGGTTGTTTCTTGGTTGTTTTCTGTTGTTGTTTTTGTTGCATGTTTTAGGTTTTTTTCCTCATATATTTTGTTGATATGGTCCCAGACAGTTTCTCGAGGGTTTTTCTCCTTCTTCTCATTTTTGCATCTTGCAGGTTAAGTAAGGTTGTTCTTTATTCGATAGCTGGTTGACGTTTTTGGACTAAGCTTGTATCTTTCTAAAAAAACTATATCATTTACTCAGGATTAGCTTCATTTCAGAGTCAAAATATCCACAAATACCAACAGTAAAGTAAAGAATGCACAACTTCAACAATACAAACACTTTCAAATTCCACGGACCTTCACTGGAATGCTTAAAAATAATTCAAAATAATTCTATACGAAATCTAGGCTTAGCCAGAACAACAGAGAACTCGAAACTGGAGTATTTGTGTGTGTGTTTTTTTGTTGTTTTTTTTTTGTTTTTTTGTTTTGTTTTTTGTTTTTGTTTTTGTTTTTGTTTTTTTTGTCACTTCCCACATGAAAATAAGCCAAGGATTCCCGTCCATATTGTCACTATACCCATTCAAGCAACGGTTGATCGAGTTTTGATTGAGCCTCGGGCTAGTACTGGTAACCTACCAAGATAAAACCCTGCCCACATGTAGGCCCCGGTCATCGTGTCACCCGATAACAATGTTGGCACCTTCTGCTCTGTGATTTCTACTTCGAACTGTCCATCTCTTTTCATTATAAATGCCCTTTTATTTTTCACTTTGTTTTCTTTTCTTTCCTCGTCATAAACATCACTATTTTTTATTTGTATTGCTGCTGTCTTTTGTAGTTTTTTTCAGTTTGTCAGTTGTTTTTGCTGCTGTTCCTGTGTTGTGTATGTTGTTCTCGATTGATCCTCTTGTCAAAAATTCTGTTTTTGTGTTTTAATTTTCACTACAATTTATCCTATTCGTTGACATTCCTTTCCTTATTTGTTTCCCAGTATTTCCGCCGTCATAGTTCACCTACTTACAAAATATGAAAATAAAGTACACTGATACAATTTACGATAATCAAATTACAATACATGAAAAATTCAGTAAAATTGACGCTATAGTTTTGCTAAGCGAGCGAGAGTAAAGTTGAGCAAAATTCGCACTGAATTAGTTGGAGGTCCGAACTAGACTTTCTTATTTACAAAGCAGCATAATGTCAGCAACCAATCAGAAGCCACGATTCCGTGAACTTCCGTGAAAAGTTGCTGCTCGGCCTGTCAGTTAGATTTCGCAGCTTCTCTTCAAGTGGCTCAAGGGATGACAGCACATTATTCGGAATTTGTTTTTATTGCTCAGCCCTCTGAACCCTTAGTGCCTATAAGTTATGATTTTCTCAGCTACATGTGATCTTCTCAGTCCCAAGCGTTTGCGATTTTGACCTTTGCGGTCTTGGGGTGTTCAATCCTGACCGTTTTCTATGTTGACACACTATGGTTGACAATTGTGGATCTTAAAACTGAGTCGCCTTTTCTCTCCCTTTTTCTTAAACACTTTCTTTTCTCTTCAATCACCTCTCTTCGCCCAAAGAATATGCTAAGACCATAAGTGAATTACTAAACCACTGATTTTCAATGCTTTATTTCTACTTCTAATATCCTTTTTGCACTATATCATATTATTATTCCTCTCTATCTTTTTTGTCTTCGTTAAATAGATCTGGAGGGATGTAGTAATACTGACACCTTGGACCCATGAATTCACTAGTGCATCGACAAAACTTTGTATTTGAAGAAGAAAGTTTGTAGCAGGTTGATCCATTCAGACAGTAGCCCTGATCCTCTTCTTCGCAAGCTGGAAAAGATAGATACAACATGTTAAAAACGAGAAACAAACCGCGAAATAAGACCCCATCAGAATATTCTACACTTCTAGACTTTCTTGTGTCTTATTATTCTTTTCTAGAAATTCTAACAGAAACTTGAATAGGATGAAAGCTTTTTCTCACGCATAGAAGACGCTGTTTGGTTTTCGCATTTTTTCAAACTACTTTTACACGTTTTCATTTGTGATTGCATCACATGCGCCGATGAAAACTTTTCATTTATGATGAATATTGAGATTGGCGCAATATAAGTTAATAAAATATTATTATTATTATTATTATTATTATTATTATTATTATTGCTTTAGCGTACGAATAGAACAAACAAGAGTAGAGTGGGTACTCACGCCTGAAGTGCTTTTTTCCTTCTTCGCCATCTTTCTTAGAGCCTGTGCAAGAAAATCATATCATTAGGAAACATAAGAAAAAAATATTCATACTATATGTTAGAAAGATTCCATGTATGTAGCCCGTGAAGTATATATGGAGGCTTTGCATCATCACGTATTGGCAGCCATGACAGGAGGCAGGAACAATTCACCGATCCCGAGTTCATTGTTCTACCTCCCTAGTTACTGTTGCTATGTCGGACAAGCTAAAATGTGTTCTTGATACTGACAGCATGGAACAGACACCTATTGCTAAAAATTGTAAATGTCTGTCGCATTCTAAAGGTATATTAAGAAAAAAATTATAACTACTAAAAAAACCTTCTGAATTCGAATTTGTTTGTCGGCCGACATTCTATCATGATTCAATTGGGAAAACTATCCATTGTTTGGTGGCCACTCAAAAAATATTTCCTTCAAATCGTATCGTTATAAGCCTTATTACCAGACTTTTTTCCTTCAAACTGATTCCAAATTCCAAATCAGACAAAAGTAAAAGCAAAGAAATCAAGTCGGTCTACGCTAGCACATCCGGGTACTTATCGAATTACTTTTGGCGCCAAAACTTTTTCAATTTGTTTATTCAATTTTTTCTCAATCAAATGCGATATTTTATACTAACTTTACTAAACAAAATTATTTGTACAGCATTTTAGAATCATGTTACATATATCTCGATTACTTGGAAAAAGTTATTCCTAGCTTTGTATCGATTGATTTCTTTTTTATAAAGTTTTTTTTTTTTTACGAAAAAAGTTGTTTTTTTACTGAACTTTTTTAAAACTGAACTAAACACTGAAAGCTGTCCTTTCGTTTACGTAAAGATTCCTTAACCAAAGATCCCAGTAAAAATAAATTACTGTAAAAATAACAATTAAAAAAAAATAAAAAACGTTTTAAAACAATGTTTCGAACTCAATCAATCAATAGTATTTTTAAACACGTGTCGCCCAGGAGCTTAAAGAGCTCGTTCAAAATACGAACATGAAAAAGTGTTGACAAATTTCGATGCATAATGTTTGAATGTTTAATACCTACTTTTCTTGGAAGCACAACTGAGGGCCACAAGAGCCAAGATGATCACCAACTTGTTCATGGTCTTTGATGCTTTACTTGTTCGACTTCTAACCAAGTGGAGCACACGACGAGATGTGAAATATTTTGTCTATTGCTCGGTCGTATTTATGCCAGATATTCTAACGGCTATAAATATCCGTTATTAAATTATTAAGGAGATTACCACGCTTTGCATTCAGCCATAACGTATCCCGCGGTTATATCAAAGTTGTGTCTATTTTCAAGACGAAGCGGCGCGTGGCTTCTTGCAGGTTTCGCTGATCTTTTTGTACTTTTGATTTTGCCGCTTCTTTTCTTCTGATTATAATTATCATTTGAACTATTTTACATCAAGCATCTTTCGTTCTTTTTTAAAAATAATATAATGTATACTTTTTAAGAGAGTAGAGAGGAGTACGTGAATACGAACAACGATTCCAACTCAAGTTTAAGGACTTAACGCCATTAGTAACGCTCTTTAGCTACCTGTTTTATCCCAGACGGTTTTTTTTTTTTTTTTTTCCCATCTCCTTCCAAACTCAGCGGGATGCTGCATCTTGCAGGTTCAGTAAGGTTGTTTTTTTTATGGTTGGTCGACTCTCTCAGACTTTGGCCCAGTCCAAACGTCGAACTTCACTTGAGCCGAACGCATTGAAAACAATGGATAATTAGGCGGTCTTCTTTGATGTCATTAGGTTCGGTTCATGAGAAGATCGAACTTTTGTATTTTTGAACTTTTGAAGCGTTGTATTTCTCTAATTTGGAATTTTACATAGTTCTTGTTGTATTTGTTTGTGGGCTTGTTTGTTTGTTTCTTGGTTGTTCCTTTTTCTTTTTTTCTTTCTTTCTTTGTTTCATGTTTTGTCTCGTATATTTTTTTGATATGATCCCAGACAGTTTCACCACCGGGCTTTGTTTTTTTTTTTTTTTTCTAATCTCCTTCCAAACCCAGCGGGATGTTGCATCTTGCAGGTTCAGTTAAGGTTGTTCTTTATTCGATAACTGGTTGAAATTTTTGGACTAAGTTCGTATTTCTCTAATAAACCGTTTTCCAATTCGTAATATACCGCTGTGTTTCTTGGCTACATGTACAGACTCTGATTTACTCAGGGTTAGGCCCGGTTTAGACGTCAAATTTCACATGTGCTGAATCTAGTGCAATTGAGCAAAACCTATTGTTTGAATTCATTTGCAATAGATTAGGCACATGTGAAATTCGACGCCTAAATAGTCACAAATACCAACGGTAAAGTAAAGAATGCACAACTTCAACAATACAAACACTTTCAAATTCCACTGGAATGCTTAAATATTCAAAATAACTCCATACGAAATCCAGGCTTAGCCTGAGCAACAGAGATCTCGAAACTGGAGTATTTGGACTAGTTTTGCATTGTTCGTGTCTTTTTATTGTTACTTGTGAGCTTGTTGGTTCGTTGTTTCGTTGGTTATTCTTTGCTTTGTTTTTGTTACATGTTTCTGTTTTGTTGTCGTTGTTGGGTTTTGTTTGTTCCTTCTTTTTTTTCTCTCTCTCTTCCCACATGAAAATAAGCCAAGGATTCCCTTCCATAATGTCACTATACCCATTCAAGCAACGGTTGATCCAGTTTTGATTGAGCCTCGGGCTAGTACTGGTAACCTACCAAGATAAAACCCTGCCCACATGTAGGCCCCGGTCATCGTGTCACCCGATAACAATGTTGGCACCTTCTATTCTGTGATTTCTACTTCGAACTGCCCATCTCTTTTCACTCTTCTATTTCTATTGCTACGGTTGTAGTTTTTTTTTTTTTTTTTTTTTTTTTTTTTTCTTGCTGTTGCTGTGTTGTCTTTTGATCTCGATTGATCCTCTCGTGAAAAAAGCTATTTACAACAAATCACGACGGAACGTACATGTATATCCTACACGTTGTTTTTATCCTTACTTATTTAGGCTGGCCTTACACGGCACCGGACAAATTTCCAACCTTTCAAAAAGTTGTACTGACGTTTAGGCGTCCGTTTACACGAAACTGTGCTATCCAGACGAAAATTCAAACGTCTAGCTGTGGAAATTAAAGAAAAGGTTCCGTGTAAGTGGCATAAACTGGTCAAATATTTGAACTGTTAAGAATTCGTCCGGTACCGCGGTGTAAACCAAGCCTATAAAAAGGATAAAAGTTTTGGATGAACTTTGCTATGCTACGGCTACTGCCTTCTTCTATGGACTCAGTGAATGATGCTTGTGAATATATCCAATAACGATTCTATTTGCGTCTTTTTCATCGACGAAACAGCAGGGTCTATCTTGAAACACATTATCCCTTTAAATATTTAATGACTCGTATCATATACTTATAATTTACATTATGACCCAAGTTAAATATAGATTGAACAAAATAAACGAAATAAAACATACTTCAAGTATAATTTAGGTGAAGTAGCTATGGTCAGTCTGCGTAATAAATTGGATGTTAAAGAATCCTAGTCAACTACAATGCACTGCGCGCCGAAAACAATGCAATCCGTCATTTTCTCTGTCAGGCAAAATGGCAGTTGTGTAGGTGAAGTTTGGGAATCCAGTTCCATCGGTCTTGTTATTCAAGCTAGAAGTTTCAAAACAATCAAGATATAATAATAAGTAGTTATTTTATGCTTTTCGGGAGATTTTATAAATTTTGGACAACAAATCTAAGGTAAATTTTATATGTAAACAATGATACACAATTTTTTTTTAAAAAGGAAAAAGATTCAAAGGTAAAGATACATCTAATTGTAAGAACGTTGTCATATAAAAATATAAATCAAAGCTTATATTGAGAAGGTGCATCAATATATGAAGTGACAAAATAACTGATCATTTCATAGGTGATTTGTCTGATTTAATTATATATATTTTTTATTTGAAAGCACTGCGAGGCTTGGTCTTTAGATCCTCAGAAAAGACTGATTCAGCCCAGAAGTAGTTTGTGCAGGTTATCGACGGATAAAACGGGCAAAAACTATCAAAGATTTAAAAAAAATCGTAAACTTGAAGTCTCTTGTCTTCTGTTGTCAATTTCGCTGTCGAAGTTAATTGCTTTTAGCCTTCACGGATCCTATAGACCTCATCGGCTTGGGTGTAATTTTTTTCCCATTTCAGACCACGTGTCATTCCCCAGAGTATCATTTCATTGTTTAACGGTTGCGCATGAGAAGAACATGAATATGGATACAACTCAAACAATGAAATGATACTCTGGGGGATGACACGTGGTCTGAAATAGGACAACATTACACCCAAGCCGAAGAGGTCTATTGCACAGCACTTTTTTC